>JACEOJ010000079.1:5755799-5822338 GCA_013761285.1 Campoletis sonorensis
AAAAAAAAAAAAATGTGTATTCCAATGTTTACAAATAGAGGAAGAAAACAAATAATTGTTATGTGTTGAGAAAATCTTGTATAAAACGTTCATGCCATATAAACAATTAAACATGTATTTACTGTGTCTCGAAAAAGTTTTTTTGGTTGTTGTTGTTGTTATTCCAAGACGCACGTGCGTAAAAATAATTTTGAGGTGTATGTCGTTGCGATCCGATGATCACGCTATGAGGTCCAAAGTCCACAAGATGATAAATCGCAACGTTTGAACATCAACATTTGCGAGTAAGTTGATTGATTCGAACAAACGCATTGACGCATTGCGTATACCAGAGCAATTTAAAAGATGCGTCGATTACAATTCACGGGTCAATATCCTGGTGGTCGGGGAACGCATCATCATCATGCCTTACACTTTTATTGCTCTCTTGGCTATATTTTTCATTGTAATCGTCATCGAGTCGTAGCAGTTTCTCATCAACAAAAGTTATGGGATGTGATGAGCTGTTTATCCCTTTTGTTATGACGCGTGTGTATTTCGTGTTTGACTTGAATATATTTGAATGTTATATGATTATTTCGTACATTATGGCAACTTGGAAGAGGACTTGCACTAAAATTTATCATTGAACAAATACAAAATATAATCTCATTGAAATATATTCTATACGTCTCATTTAAAGTGAATGAATGGGACTCACTTTTTCCAAACAAACGTTCGTTCTTACGCTCTTTCGACACAAGTTTCGCAAAATCAATGATTGAATATCTCAGCCGCATTTGGGTTACTCAATGTTTTGAATGTTTTATGCGAATCTGTCGAAATCTTGTTCGAGAATGTTTTGGAAGTTAATTTCTTACGCAATGTAGAATAGTAAACAATTATTCCGGTCATTACGATAAACGATGTCATTATCAAAAGCAATAGATGCACATTTTTTGACATAGTTTAAAATGGAGATGGAAAAAAAAATTAATCGCGTTGTCTTTTCTCTGTAAAAGTTTCCACAAACGAAATGAATCATCGTGAAAAAATATCGTCCTTGTTTACATAACGCCACTTTTGAAACAAAACTATAATTTTCGTTCCTTTATTTCTACAGACTTGAGGCAGAGTGCGTAAACTTGATGTGAAAAATAAACATACGCACGTTGTGCCAATAAATCTCATGTACTTTTTATTTCAATTTTTTGGTCCCCCTCAACTCTGGGACGTTTTTTTTTCACAAAAAGTTGACAGAAAGATAGATAAACACGATCGAAACGTTCTTCTTCAATGAAGTTGTCTCTCTTGTTGGTTTATCGTAAGTTCCACGCTGATAACAAACAAATTGCCCAATGATTGGCTCAAACGTTTTTTAATTTTTCGTATTTTTTTGTTTCCCTTCATTCGCTTCATTTAATTCGAGATAATTCGAGGCTTGATTTATTGACACGCACGCGATGAGATGTTTCAATACTCGTTCCGACAGTTCCAACAAAACGGGTGCAAACAAATTTATAATATCCCCTTGCCAAGGGGAACAACGCAATTTATTAACGTCACATATCAAAAACGGAACACTTAGCGAGAAAAATATGCCTCAAAGAATCTTCGATACAGCGATTGTGTTATTGCGCACTGTGCGTATATTTCAATAAGTTTATCACTCGAAATGACGCACTTGCATGGATTCTCGAAACTATGTACAATTTCAATCGAATCGTTGAATGGGCCATGAAGAACTCTCGAACACAGTTCAAACGTATTCACAATTATTGTGAATAATGGTGAATAAGTGTGACTTCACTAATTGGAGTTAAAGTCGAATTATCAAATTTATTTATAATTATTAAAACAGCAGGCACAAACAGAAAAATTTCAATCGCGGTCGATAATAATTTCCTTATTTATCACTCAGACGTTTACTTAGTTAATTGTTTTCATTTAGTTTTCTCAAAATCGTTATTCCAACACCTCGTTCGAAATGATTTATTGTTTTATATAAAAAATCTACAACAAATGGCAGTTGTTCGAATTAAATATCAAAAGAAACGAAAATATGTACGTCAATCGATAAATCATCACTGTTGTGTGACGAAGTTATGTCACTTGTTTTAAAACAACGTGATCGCTTCAGCAATCGAGCTTTTACACTCAAAAAAAGGCCGCCCTTGTAAAACAAATGATATACATATTTTCTTTATATTTATGGTTAAAACATTGATTTTTGAAAGCATTCGGCTTTTGGTTTATAAGGTAATGAAAAAAAAAGTATTAATCAGAAGAGTTAAAAATATCATACGTAGACAGAGTGGAGTGTAAAAGTTCGCGACTTGTAAGTGGTACTATGTGGTAAAGGAGAGAACGAGCGGCACGCAGTCTAGGCCTAGGCATACCTATCCATCTTCTCGAGGCTTCTTATACACGCACCAGACATACGTGATTATTCGCTTTGTAGCGACAGGCTCGAGTGTAGAAACGTTCGAACAAGATCTTGCTTTAAATCGAATAAATTGAACGATTAACGAATCAATAGTCATTGACTTTGAAATCAAATTAATCAATTAAGGTAATTTCATTAACACTCATGATGATGGGCTTCAGTTTAGTTAAATTCGGCTGCAGGTAACATTTTTTTTCACAGTTTTTTGATTGATCGAGAACGATCGATGCGTGATCGATGTAAAGCTTCGGCGTTCCAAGATCGGAAGTAGCCTTGGCCTTGGGAAATACTTGGTCATCCGACCGAGTATTGGCTCGGCCTTGATGACTGAGATTCTGTTGGTGCTGACCGACTAAAGGTTAGTAAAAAAAATATAGCCGCTTCAATCTGCCTGAAGAGCCTTTTTCAACCCATGCACAACGCTCTTAGTTCGCAAAATTAAAAACAAAAAGATAATCGTCGTTGTGTCCTTTAAGAATTTCAGGGCACTTCCCACTCTTTCCCTCAAATACCCTCACCCTCAGATCTCCCTGTTCATTTGCAACTGTATATTTTTCTGTATTCAAATGTGGCAGTATAACAGATAAGACGATGGGAAAATCAAGAAAGTGCAATGATAACAACAAGGAATACGATTTTGGCTACAGGTTTCTGTAACAAAAAAAAATCGGGTGTTGAAGTGCCGTGCACGAAGGAAATTTATTTGATTTGCAAAAACTGCAATTGCTTTTCACATTGGTTATGGAACTTTGACCCATGGCGCCGGTATAGTTAGTGGAACAAGATATTCTGTGATTGTGGTGGAGATCGCCACGGGCTATAAGTGGAACGCACCGAAAGTGATGGGATGGGCTCGTAAAAAGCCACGAGAGTATACGCAAGAACATTAAAAATAAATAAATTTGAAAGAAAGAAAAAAAAAAAAGATTCGGCGTGAAACCAAAATCGTGAGAATGATACACGCGCATTAAAGCTTTTGCCGAACACAATTCGCATTAGTTTCTAGGGTCGTAAAATTATAAATTGCTCTTCGAGCCAGCACCCATCGTAGTTTCATTTCAGTGCCGTTTTATGACACACTGTGAGAATCGGCAAACCGTATACTCGCGGTTTTATGTTCGGGACCACGTCCCGACATGTGTATACATTCATTATGTGAGGAGAAGAAAAAATTATAGCCGATGAAACGAAAAAAACGATCAACGAAACTCCCCCAGGCTCGAAACGCTCATTTTCCGGGATTACAACGGTCAGCTCATTTTTTTTACCCAATCATAAATTTGATATGATGAAATATGACCGATTTTTTTTTTAAATGCACATCGTTACTGAGTTCGATTTAGATCAAATGCAATCTTTGTCCAATATCAACTTTTTTTCGTGCCTCTGAGGCTGCCTGACGATAACGAGTTTATTTCACTAGTAAAATTCAGTGAGATCCGATCCCATTGAAAATGAAAAAATGATCCAATACTAACAAATGTACACAATGAAATGCTTCCTTGATGCCAGTGCATGAAAATATCGATCTGAATTACAGAGAGATTGACAAATTATCGTTGCATCAATAGAAAAGAAGGACAACCTCGAATTTTGGGTCATTCTCACTGTGTACAATGTGACTTTTCATAGAAATACGAAATTTTCTTTTCTATTCATGATTATTTACATTTTACACTGTAAACAAATTACTCAAAATTCAAGGCTGTCTTCTATTGCTCAAAAAGCACTAGTTTCAATATCAATTTTCTTCCTGAATTATCTGGACAAGAAAAAATAATCCTTACAGACATGTTTAACGACTGCACAGTTTTGCTAACAACTAAGATCACATCGACGTCCTGTACAAGATGCACAAAAAACCGAGTGTAAAAGAAAAAACAAATAAAACAATTGATCTCAAACAGGAATTGAGATTGCACTGAGTGACCCTTGTAAGTAAAGCTCGTTCAGCTCTCGAGCAATGGCGCAATTTAATTCCTCTCCGACTCCCCCAGACGTTATACATATACGAGCGATCCTTATACGCACTGCAACTACTCAGTAATTCACACCTTGGCTAACGCATGATCATAACGCGTGAAATAACACAGTCCCATATTACCGGCAGTCGTAAAAACATCGATTTAAAACCAAAGGAATTTCTTACAATTACGAGCTCGCATACGTATCACAACTCAACGCGTTTGCTCGAAATCAAATATTGCATTAGTGCCTTCAGGTGCAATTCATATTTCCGACATTACAAGACACGGTTCAGCAAATACGAAATTCATTCACCCTTTTTAAGGACATTTGAGACGTGCATTAAAAATGCTACCGAGCTAAAGAAGGATTTAATCGTGGGGTTTGGACACTCGGAAATCAAAACACTCGGGAATAATTAAAAAAGCAATAATAATATTGATGACGTAGGAAATATTGTGACGTACTATAAATTATCATTGAGAA
Source organism: Campoletis sonorensis (assembly GCA_013761285.1). Lineage (NCBI taxonomy): Eukaryota > Metazoa > Arthropoda > Insecta > Hymenoptera > Ichneumonidae > Campoletis > Campoletis sonorensis. The sequence continues at coordinate 5,760,676 of JACEOJ010000079.1, forward strand.
GTGTCAAGCTGGGAATTTACTGTTGCAACAATAAGTGTTAGATGAAAAAGAAGAAAAACAAACGATGGGCGATCTTCCCGGTGCAAATGGGTAAGTGCCGTGGAACCGAGTTCTGTCGATGCTCCGTCGAAGAATTGCATTGTTCAACGACTGTACTGATGTGTGGTCCACGGGACTCTCATTTATTCTTGTGTATATTAAATGACACTTTCGCTCCTCTCTGACGTCCGTTTCGAATGAGGCACGACGAAAGAGCCAAAGGAAAAAAAAGAGAGGGAGAAGAGATAAAAGCAGGATCAACTCAATCTAGCAATTTTGCGCTTCCATGCCGTTAACCCAATCGTTATCGATTGATCCTCGTTAACGTTCAACTTGTGATCTCCGCATAGTGCACATTCCGAGAGATCGAAACATCTGTTGCCAATCTGTTCAATATATCGGTCATTCTTGTCCTATTTGTGTACATATCTATACTCTATATTTTACTCGTGTCAAGTAGCACAATAACGAGAATTAATCAACCTAATGGCAATTTTAAGGAGATTACTGTGAAATGGTTAAGTCCATTTTTCACCGAAACTTATTTTTCATAATAGCAGCTTTCATTTTACTATTTTTCAAACATATTATTAGCAATTTTATTCATTACGTCTCTTATCATCCCAGCCAAGTAAACCCCTCACAAAATATCTTGAATCAAAAATTCTCCAAGACTAAAATATTACTGACTCCAAACATATACGACATCGTATCAAATCATAACACTCACCATCGAACAAAGTATCTATAGCATTATCGCATGCACTATAACACAAATCGTGTTTACACATCATTATACATCAACATATGAATATTTATTTCTCATTCCAATTATTTGCTTGAATTTCATATCCTCACACGACAATTATCTTCATCTACACCAACGTGGATTATTTGTAATTCTTCGAGGGGACAAATAGACTTGAAAACTGAACTTGGCGTTTACATATTCGACTTATTAATTAAAGATTACTTATTTCATGCGATTACTTCGGTTGTGGTGACAATGTATTATATTGAATGGAACGTTTAATTACTTTTTTTAAATTTCAATTACAAATGAATATAAATTTGGAGCCATATGATCATTTTCTTCGACTACGCATTTAGCATGAGAGAATAACTATGAGCGTAATTATTATCGTGAGCATATTGAACGATTCAATCGTAGCGCGCAATAGATCGATGGACGAAAGATCACGTGTCTCGTACGACGCAAGTTGACGAATGAAATGAGAAAGATGAAAAGGGTTTGTCGAGAAATCACAAGGGCACACAGGTGTTCGAAATCGATACAAGAATCATTTTACACCTGGCTGAAGAGAATCAAAAGACAGAGGAAACAAGTTACGAACACATTGAAATAGCGAGTATACGGTGACGTAATTTTACGTTAAAACGCGTAACGCGTATAGTACGCAGTTGATCGTGAATGAAGAAAGAAAAATTGCGCTTCAAACGTTCAGCGCATTGAACGATGTATATTTAAAGAAAAAAACAATGTTATCGTATATCGAGGCCAAAACCGCACGTGCCCGATCAACACAATTTATCCACCGCAAGACTGGGATTCGCGTAGTTTTGCGACACGTGGACAAATCATTGATGTCTATCTACTCGACAAGCAAAAACTTTAATCAAAGAGACCGAGATTTTTTCAATCTTTGATCGCTAGTTAAGACTAACTATTATTTCAAATTTCATTGGTTCGTTGATTTTACGTCAAGGATCTTCGAAAAGTATTTGAATAACTTTCATATTATCCAGGACGAAAATGTATTCATCATACAATGATTTCTACCTGAACTAAATAACGTGTGTTGGCTTGTATTCATATTAAGAATTGTTTACAATAAAATTCCAAACGTAAACTGGTCTCGCGTGTATATAATCGCACGAGCGAAGATTGGAGATATTGCGCGTATGCATACACGTGGCATCGGTCAATCACGATTCATTGAGACGTCAGTTGGCAGAGGCAAGAATGGAGAGGATATTTTTTCATATTTATCAATAACTTACGGTAAGACTCGGAGATTAATGTTGGAAAGGATATTATTATTATTATGCATACTCGACTTCTAGGTAAGGCATGAAGTGAAGTTATTTTTATTTAGTGATCCAATTCGACCCACAATTTATCTGTGTGTATGTGTAGCAAAATGAAAATTAATGGGGGGAAACCTCTCGCGGTCCAACACGTGCGGTGTGACGTTTTTCACGGGTAAATTTAATGCGCAGCGAAAAAATAAGCGATCGCCCCCTTATTTTAATATATATTACTTGGCATCACGACACTGAGACGTGTTACTTTGTACGTGTAATTTCTCTACATCGATACATACACACATGCATTACATTCATACATACTTCCATGCATACATACATACAAACATACATCTTGTATCTTTTAAATTGTACACGAACGTCCCGTAGAAAAAAATTCCACGCCTGTTTAGGCGATTGAAGTTTGATTGAGCGAGAAACGGAGTCCAATGTGATTACGATATCGAAACGACGAACACGCTATGATGCCACAGCCAAATTATATCATATTCTTCTATTCCTCCCTCGATTTATCCCTCTTTTTCTATCGTTTTTTTTCTCGTATGATTAAAAATGACCCTTGGGCCTATGACAGATTATGGTGACCTACTGAAATCATGCGTAGAAAGGAAATATATAATAAGATATACGCAAAAAGGGTAAACGTCCATTGCTCTTTTCACCTGACCTCGCATAATCGAGATATTTAATGACTCTGTCATAACAAAGAGTTCTACGTTCTCCGGTCTTATCATTCTTATCACCGTCCCATTCAATAATATTATTTCGCTCAAAAATATATATATTATTTACCAAAATTTCATTCGTAAACACCGAAACTATTTAAATCTGTGTCTAGACCCATTTTTATAACACTCAATGAAATCCCCTCCGAACTTTAGATTATTCACAACTTCCAATAGTAATTCTTGTCCTTCACACTCCAAGATAAGATAGTAAACAAAAAAAGTTTCGCTTACGTAATTACCAACGACGTAATTCAACTGACCAAAAAATATTATAAACATTGCAACACTTCTCTAATGAGGGCATGAGCACTCGGAAGGGCAAACGCGTTTTCAAAATATCGAAGAATACGTTTCGAGAAATACTCGCAAATTCACTCATTAAGTAAAAGAGGCTGAAGGAGGCAATAATATCCATTGGGGAGCGACTAACGTGCAATAAACAACGGAATAAATAATATTTTACCAATCACTTATATTAAACGCAAATATGTAAAGTATACTAGAAGATTGTTTTTTTTTTTTTTTTTTTTAGACTCGAAGTCTTTCCAATTTTTGGCAAAAAATCACAGAAATGACTCATAATTATATGGAAAAACGGACTGATATCATTTATTCTATTTTGGTAAAAACAGATAAACATTGGAAGCAATCTTAGAAAAGGATATGCTTAGAATATTTTTCTAACGATTCGAAACAAAAGTGCGTAAACTAATGAGCAGCTGCGAAAGCTTTCAATTTCGCGTAATCAGCTCTCGGGTGTATCTCATTCGAAAAAGCGTTGTGCAAGTTGAAATGAAAAAAAAAAACGGGAATCATGGAAAAATTTTCCCAAAAAAACCATGATGAATCATCAATTTTTCCCCAATTCAAAATCTCTGTCGAATCATGCTCTATCGAAGTAAAAATTCAAAGATAATAAATGTGAGGGAGAGATTAAAAGTTTTTTCGCCGAAATGGGATTTTGTATACGTAAAGGGGATTTTTCCCCATTCGCGTGGGAGGTCTCAGTGGAATCTCGGTTCGTCATCAATGTCACAGAAATTGCGCGGTCCAAAGATAACGATTTCATGAGTGTTAGATCCCGATTTCCCTTTGCTTAAAATCGACACTATCCGCAGCTGGCATTTGCCTTTCTTTTTGCCAGTAGCAGCAACGACTCCATCAGAAGAAGTTGAAGATGATAAAGACAAAGTAGCAGAAGCAATGGAAACTGAGTCTTTCAATAAAGAGAGACAGACTCGAGAGGCGGTCGCAGCAAAAGCACAGTAGCAGGAAATAACGATTACGAAGTGATGATTTTGAATATCTGGGTTTTGGAAGATGTGTGAGAGAGAGAGAGAGAGAGAGAGAGAGAAAGAGGAACTCAGAGAGTGAGATAAAGAGACAAGTTTGAAGAAACGACACGAAAAGACGATACTCTCGTATGTCTGATCTTTGGGATTTGTGCGTCTAGACACAGCCTCGTACCCGTCTCGTCCCTCTTTTCCGTTTTGACTGTTTACTATGTATCGTTATATATATGTACACATATCCAAACATATCCATACAAATGAATAAATACATATGTTTGTGCATGTGTACACTGGCTCATCTACATCCTCTCATCTCAGTCTTCTCAATCTCTCGCTAACTTTATAAAGTTGATTCACCGGAACCGTTTTAGCCTAACCCACGCGATGGACACTCAAACGCGTCTCGATCTTTCGTTCTTCTCGCCGCTCTTGCGGTCCCTTCCGCCCGGCGCATCTGCGGTTGTACCACCCGCGAACGAGCGCGACAGAGAGAGAGCCAATACCAACCGCAGAGCCAATCTTCATAAATTTCACCAACAGACGAAACAACCATGCAAGAAATGAAGAAAAAGAATAAATCTTTTAAAAAGAAAATACTAGTGGAGGAGAATATCGTACACAGTTGATTTATTGTGAATTAAATTTTACGAATTAGATCGTATTTTTCTTATACAGTTTCGATCGATTCATTGCGGGAAATTGAAAATATCTAAATTTCACAGCAGCTTCGTTCTAAAGGACAAACCGTTGGCTCAGAGGTCAATAATATGAAAAGGACTTGCCATAAACATTGTTGTCACGAATCGTGGTGACACGTATGTTAGATATTTTTTAAATTACTTATGGACTCTGTTATAGTGACGAACCTAATTAAGGGTTTTGTGAGGTTAACTAGGGGTTAGTTTGAATTCCTGTGAGAATCTCAAGCCATAGACTAAAATATTGTTGAATTCGTTAATCTGGTTTAAACCGCTTCCAAAGTCCGAGATAATAAATTCGACTCTGAGTGTTGAGTAAGCGAACATCAGAGACGAAGTCAAAAGCCCGATAGGGGAACGACGGATAATTAGGTCCTGAAGGTACAATACTAAACAAAACTCTTCTGTAAAGAAGAAAGTCGCCGCCTTGTCAACCAGGTTTTAATCGAGTTAAAAAAATGTGAGTGTATGGACCGTCTGTTCGATTGTCCGTCAAGCAACCAAGAAAGAGAGAGAAAGGAGAGTTAGATTAACTTCCTCCAATTAAACTGATGATTAGGAATATACTGGTTAGATTCAGTTTGAACTTGTGAATACCAAAAGATCAACGGTCGCGTCGTTCAACGAAAATATGCATAGAAAATAACGACCAGGATGATAAAATTGTAAAAATCGGTTATCAAATAAACTGATACACCGAGGACGCTATTTATTACATGAAAACGCAAGTTCCAACTGCTCCGGAGTTCAATAATCTTTTCAAATAAATAATATATTTATCGACGTATTTTTCTGTCGGACAGAACATTTACTAGAGGTATCCCTTCTTTCTTCTTTCAAAAAAGTAGCCGTCGTTGTAACTTTCATTCACGAATTTTAAAGAGGGTTAACAGAGGTAAAAAGTGTAAGAACGCCTCCGCCCTCCTCTGCCACGAGCTAAAAAGCTCAGCGGATTTTTCTTCTTTACGATGTATGTAAAAAACGTCACGCGACTCGACCGAGAGAGAGAGAGAGAGAGAAGTCGCACCAAGTCTTTTTGTACGAGGACAAGTTATACCCGAAAGCTTCACGACCGATTACTATTATTTTAGACTGAAGCGGAAGAAGATGCAGAAGAAGAAGAAAATGAAGTAGAAGAGATTGAGAATGACGAATATGAAGAAGAAGATGAACCAGAGGAAGAGAAGGAAAGATCTGAGAGTTAAAAGCGATGCGTTGTACGCTGACAGCTTTAGAATCGCCATTTTGGAATCGGCGTTACAAGCACGGAGGTCTCTTTCCGTCTGCGGAAAAGGGTTACGAGATAAGCTCTTCGGCGTCGTTGTCATTGCCGGAGGCGCCGGTGTCTTCTCGACTGAATAAATAAGCGTAAATCGCAGTCACGATACTTAGTGGATCCGGCTTGAAGTCGCGTGAAAGAACGAAAGAGAGAGAGAGAGAGACAGCGAGAGGGAGAAAGGCAAGGAGCGAACGAAGCCGGATCAAACGTACACCTATACCACTGTCAGAGCCGATCTCATCCATAATAGGAATGCCACAAAAGTGAGAAGAGACACATTTATTTTATAAGTTCATTCGCATCTCAGCCTACATTTGATGTTTCAAAAGATTTTAATAAAACTTGTGCCACGGCGCCGTCTCTATTGCTCTCGTCACGTCACGTCGATATACATGTGTATGCACGACACGAGATTATACATGGCAGCCAATAACGGGAAACCCTGGAGTAGCACATGCACAAGACCCTGCTGCTGAAAAATCGCAGAATCACCGATCGAATTCAAAAAAAATATATACATATATCGTCTCGTTCGAAAATGTGCCAGTATTTTACAGCTGCACTCCTTGCTCGAATGGTAGAGAAAGAGATATACCCTAACGAATGTTTTTTTATTTCTTTTTTCTTGTTCGAGAGAGAAACTTGTATAAGTTGCGTGACGCTCGTTTCATTCGATATTTATAGACGGATTTACGAATTTATGCCGAGCTTGAGCGTGTTAATGTACATTGTATAGCAATGTAGCTTGTTTGATAAAAATTTTGAAGAATCAATGACGACACCTTTTTTAGATTCATTTTATTCAAATGTACTCAATTATGGGGGAAACAGTTTTTTGAGACTGTTTGAAGAATTAAGAGAATAGCGAATGGGTTGCATTTTCATTTTTTCTGGAATGATGCAACAAAGATAATTGACGACAACATAACTTTAATATTTACTTATCTTTCATCATTTTCTCAATTTTTCTCTTTTTTCGATCGGATGGTCCATAAATCTATAAACCACCCGGAAGTGTTATCAATTGAGTACGATAGCTATATGAACTTTAAATCACAATTTGTGTAAACCACACGAGAGTCTCCCTCGTAAAGACGGGTATTATAAAATGTTGAACAGGTCGTGGTTGTGCTAAGAAGCTCGGAACTGCAATATGTATCCAGGAAGTGTGAAAATGACGATATAATACATGAGCGAGACATGCTAAATATATATTAAGCGTTATAGAAGTCTCTTCTCTGTTTTATTGTAAGTCATAAATTTATACTGCCAGAGGAATGGAAGAGGGTAAAAGGAGGGCGAGCGTTTAGGCTACGATGACATTGAGCAACCCGCTTAAACGCAGCGCGATAATAATCTACGAGATTCCTACCAAAATGTGTGGAAAAGATGGAACATTTGGAGGGAAGAAACGATCGGTAGGGTTATCCATTATCATACTCCAAACCCCAATAAATGTTTTACGTTCGAGAACAGGAAACCCCGATAAAATCAAACATTCAATATTTATATAACGGCTACTCAATTTTCGATTAAATTTGGAATGTCTAGACCTTGTTAAACCACCGATATTTCCATTAAATTATATGACTAAAATTATCATTTTCACAAACTATGCAAAACCAGTCAATAAACAAGTGATTACGAGTCGATGTCTTCAAAAATCATAATAATAATCATAAACATAGCTTTCTTCTCATGACGTACATGAAATTGGATTCAGATCACAATAATTTGTAATTTTTATTAATCTGGGTTTCCTATATAATAGTTTAATGATTTAATTTAAATCGTTGAACTAGGTCAGAATTTGTTTTTTCAGTTATTTCTTAGAAATTACTGTTTTTTTCTATGTACGTGAACCAACAGTACGGGAACTTTTTGTTTATTTTAAGAACCTGCTAAACTACAATTGTAGATTATTTTTTAAACAAGGGGCAGAACATACCGAAAAAAATTGACATTCACTTTAAAAAGTTGTAATCACCTGTTTACTTCGATTCGAAATATCTTTTGGTCAATCACGAATTTACAGAATCGTTGTCAAAGTTCCTGAGGACGTAATTTCTTACTGATATTACGAATATGCAGTTAAAAGTACGTCCCGATTCCGAGAAAATCCAATTTACACGGTAACGCCCTCGAAGCTGTACACGGTAAAAATGGAAATTTATCACTTTTGTCCATCGGCAGGGGGCTTCGCATTCGTCATGGGAAATTTTCCGTTCGATGACGCCGAGGGACTACGTGACCATTGACGCGTCAGCTTGGGGAAGGTCACCTTCAAACATTTCGACTACATCACGTAGTTCGTTTTTCCGTTTAGCGCAGCGTCGCCAAAAACCTTAACGATGTTCTCGAGGTGGTAGAATTTTTTTTTTAAATACAGTTTTCTCAAATTATCAAATCTCGTTATACCGTTTCAAGATTTTTAATTTAATGATCGGGAATTGTGCCAAATTTGCACTATAGCGAGTTATTTTTGCATGCGGAACAACGAATATCAATTTTTTTATATCTAATTTCCATAACCACATAGTTTCCCCGGATCCGGACACGTCGCGAGCTCTTGCATTTCCGACCTATGTTTCCCGAGTCAGGAGGCCGTCGGTTTTAAATAAATAATGATCGAATGTTCATCGTATACACGCACGAAAAAAAAATCTCGGTCGTTCGTCTTAAAAAGATCACTATTTTGACGGGCAATTACTCCGAACACCAACACTGTAAGAAGGGAAATAACTTCAAAAGCCTCAAGGTACTCTATCAGTTGCGTAAATGCGAGAGAGATTACTATGCAGCAGAACCACCTTTTTCTCAGACATCCCTTAGAGTTTCGAGAAACATACAAGTCACACCTGCTTCTCTGATGGAAAGGGAGTAACTTTGATCTTTCTTGAAAAGATTTTTCGTGGAAAATCAAGCCTCCACGAAAAAAAATGTACAACATTATTTTTCCCGACCCTATACGACGGATGGATCACCTTAAGTTTGGTTTGAGCTAAAGTGTAAAGATCGACCGAGGGATGAATGGCTCGAGGGCTTAGTTTAGAAAGGTCGAAATCAGTGATGGAAATATGCGCGTTTATTATTTGTACAGCGAGGAGCAAAGAAGGGTGAAAAACGTAAGGAAAGAGAAAGGAAGAGAGGGAGGGAGAGAAAAAAAGGAGATAGGTTGAAGTAAGGGCTCATTTGAAAATGTTGCCCGCTGTCTATTTTTGCTCGCTTTTCCTGCCGGTCTTTGCGTCCCTCTTGCTTGACCACCGGGACCGTGATCGTCGTCGTATCCGACGTCGACGTCAACGGGTACGCAAATAAACGGCGTCGCGCTGTCTGGTAACCGAGGGCACCTAATCACAAGAGATGCACGCGCCAAGAGCAATCAGTCTCTCGCGTCCCGACAAATGACAACGGCTGTCGTGGCCACACTCTCCTGATGTTGCCGGACACCGTGATTAAGCTCTTTCGTCGAGAGTAAAAGCCTCTCGAGATCTCAACGGAATACTATATTTTCGTTGTATACATATATGTATATGTTTCAATACGAGCATTTACTATGATAATATACTTATATTTATAGCTCTCTTTTATATATACAAGTACTTGTGGAAAGCTTTACAAAGTCTCTTTGGCTGCCAAATGGACTCGAAAAACTTCTAGAACGTTCTTCTTGTTCAACAAACACAAGCGCGTATGTGTGTCTACGTGATTTAAGCGGGTTAAAATATTAATCATATAGTTTAGGGATCGTTTTTAAACAGTTTTATTTTACGCATGTGATATTTTTTATTAACATCACAGTAATATTAACGTAATTTCTGTTCCATGTGTACGACAAAAAAAATGCATTTTCTTATGTGCTTTCAATTAAATTCCGAAATAATTCCGTGAAAAAAATCGCACATTTTTTTAGTATACTGAATCGCCTTGTTTGGTAAGCACATTATAATATTTATAAACTATATTTATTAACTTGTAAATATATTAGATTCTGATGCAATACGCAATCATCAGTTAAGTCAATAATACTAAAGTCCAATTCTATAATGGATGCTTCTGGTCTGTGGCTCTTAATTTACGATATTCTAGCTCGAGGGCGTGAAATCGTTTGGAACAAAAAAGTGGGTGTCAGACCGCGTGAAAGTGCGCGTGACGGGGTGGCGCGCGTGTTTCGCCGTAGCCACCCGTCCCGGAATCCGTTTGACAAGATAGTACGCCGACCGGGATGACTGAATGGAGAATCTGGTTTGCGTCAGCCAAACGCCACGAGTGTGAGAAGCCCGGTTTTTGTACTCGACTATAATGCATAAATTCTCTTTCCAAGATTATATTGACTACAATAAAAGATTTTTTTTTAAACGAACCGATATTTGATCGTTCGTTCAAGATATTAAATATTTTGATTTTGAATTTTCAAGATTCGTGCTAGTGAAATCGTGAAAAAAAAAATCCTCAACTATTCAAGCTGAGAAAAGTATTCGTTGACTCTGTGGAATTTTTATTAAATCAACTAAATTGCCGGTCATGGACGGCGAACGTGAAATTCTGTTCGGACAACAAAGATCTAATCGTTTCTTCCACTTCTTCGACCTCAGCAAATTTCTATAAAGAAATATTTTGAAAAATAGATTTTATTCTAAAATTAGACTGTCAAAAAATATTATGCTCATGTCCATTGACACGATTTCCATTGATATCCATACTCGTGAAGCATCAATTAATCTACGTCCATTTTGTGAATGATATTTTACGAGTTTAAAACTAATTCAACTGAACTGGATCGCAGTAGCTACCTCTCAAATAGTTGAATGTGCATTTCGCCATCATACGCATACGGTTTCTCTCCCTCCCTCTCTTCTTCAATCACTCTCTCACACAAACGTAAACCTGCTGACTTGGACGATCTTCAGAACGACGAGGAATAAGTGATCGAGCCTCGTGAAGGTGCTTCAAAAACGAAGCACGTGATGGACATCACGTACACACTGCGCCACTTAAATGCACCGATCTGCGTTAATTTAATCTCCGCCGTTCAACGTTGAATTCATTTTTTACATTTTTAAATGACTTTTTCTTCAAACATGATTAATTAAAAGTATATACTATGAGGCAGTGAAAAAGGCCTCTATTACTAATTTTTTTTTTTTCTAAGACTGCCAACGAAATTGCTTCTTTTTTCCTCGTTATTTTCTGGTTTCCTTTTATTCAAGGGTTTTTCGAGCATTTCCACTATCTTGCATGATCCTTCAGAAATCCCGATAGTGTTGCTCACAGATAAGCCTTTGTAATGCAATTCTTACTGCACCGCAATTGCACGAGAGCCACAAAAATGTGCAGCTGCTACAGGCAACTGTATTTTTTATTGAACTACCGTTTGTTCGCGCCGTCGTAACCTCCGAAAAACTGTTTCTCGCTAAGCAGTCGATGCACGATTCCATGCATGGCTAGACTGTTGCCCATCGCAGTAATGGTCTCGTCAGGATAAACTCAAATTGGAAGATTACTCAAATCTTATACCGACAGTGTAATCATCACTGGTGATTACACCAATGGTATGATTTTTATTAAAAATTTCAATATTGAGATTGAGGACTTACGCATTTCTATCGGGAACATAAATTTCTTAAATTAGAATAAAGATCATTGCCAATAATTCGGACATAAATTCTCAATAACCTCAAAGATTGTAAAATGTATTTAATTCATGGATTACTTTGTTATCACTGTTTTTTCTAAAGTAGTTATCAGAAACGATTGACGGATTGATATTTGAGGGATTACAGGAAAATTGGAATTTTCCATTGATATTTAAGAGATTAAAATGGTTTTGTGTCAATATGTTTGAACTTTGAAGAAGGCAGGGAAAGATGAGATAAAGAGTAATAAAGATATGAGGAAATATGGTCAAAGAAAAAGTTCATCATCGCAAATAACGGTTGCTGCGACATTTAACGAACAAATAAATAAATAAGTGAAAATCAATAAAGAAAATAGCAATTTCAAGATAACAATATGAACTTTTTTGTTTTATCAACAATGTTTATTCAAATTTAAGCTACGAATTTTACTCAAGATCACTTTCTGTTTCGAATAAAATGCAAGTCGTTCCGGAATGTAAAATGAATCAAATAAAATTCCACAAAGACTTGACTAATTGAGTATAATTATTACCTTTCGTGAGATGGAAAACTGCGGGTGCTTTTCACACGGTTCACAATACACACCGCTGAATCGTGCAATGAATAATATTTTACATCAAACCGGCTTGGAAATGTACCGAAAAAAATGCGTAAGCTGTCCAATGAATCATCCATTACGTATGTATATTGGGCCACCAACGACGAGTGTGGTTGATTACTATAATCAATTTGTTATTCCAAACCATGAATCCCTGTTCGATCGCACGTCCACTCGATATCGCATAAATACTTCTTATTTTCAAGTATCGATAATTTATTGGGTGAAAACACAGCCCTCGTAAGATTCTTCTTTTTCTTTTGTGGAGGCTTTCGATGTACTTTTATCGTGTTATACGTTATACGTGCATCGTAAAAAATGCAGACTAATACTCTAATGAGTATTTTATGTTTTGAATCCATAATCAATAGTTTTGCGTTACGATCAGCCACATTGAAATTGCTAATAATAATGACAAGAAAAAGCCCACAATGAAGATTTTGAAAATGACATCATTCTTTTTCTGTAATATTTATATTTGCTATGGGAACATTAAATGAAAACGTTCGAAAATGTGGTATTTGGAAGGATGATTATGGGAAATTGAGAACGATGATTCAGCGGAAAAGAAAATGCAATTTGAACAAAGATGCGTTGAGAGAATGATTGAAGAATCATTATTCAAAATAAAAAATGAATGACTCTGTGGCAAGTGCAAGTTAAAATACCGCGATGAGTAATGGCTTTGAGTCGAAGAATTGTTATGTTGACCTTATGTTTAAAAAACCTTTTTCTTTGATTGGGGACAGTGACGACAATGCCAATTCATATTGAATTTCCCTGCGCAGATCGATTGCTAGAAAACAAAAGGGTGAAATACCAAGGAACCGAGATACGAGTCGATGGACGTTGCGCCCTTTTGTTTATTCGAAACAACGTGTATATTCGTGTACGTGTATTCATTAAATTAAAGAGAGCAATTCGTTCTCCAACTTTTTCTGAGAAACCTACGTCAATGATGATGACCATGATAATTATGATGGTGTGGGGCGACGAAGAACATGACGGGGGAAGCACGCCAACAACCGTCGACGACGATGAAGTCAAGAAAAGGGAACGAGAGGAAGAAAGAAAGGGAATAAGATGCTGCGTAAGAAATTCCTGGATGAAGAAAAACTTCACTGCTACTTCACGGTTCTCTCTTCAACACGAATTTCCAGTATATACTCGAATGTACAGAAGTCTTCATGGGGTGTCTACTATGCCATGACGATGATGATGATGATCCATTCACAAATTACAGTCAAATGACGTGCATTCAATTTTTTTCTCAGAACTATTTATCTTCACCAACAGATTTTTTTTTTTTCAATCCATTTTGCTCAAACCTTCAACCATATAATTAGAGATGTTCCCGGTTCTCAAGAAAAACGACTTTTTAGTCGCGTCATTATACTTCAACTTCCACCACGATTCAAAATTATGGGTATTGAAGTTTGCATCATTAAACCGAAAATGATTAAAAAAACCTGTATGCAAATTTTTAAACATGAAAAATAAAACTTTTCTGAACCGTAATTCATTGTATGGACACAATTTTTCACGACATTCGAACATTATTAACTTTTCATCGTCAGTTATGACAAATTTTGTTCGTTAACTCAAAATTGGGCTACTCGGCGAGAATACTTCCCAGAATTTGAGACCCATTTACTGTCTTCGTGCTTGGTGTATTCAGGAAAAGAGCCCGAACATGCTCCATGAAGAATCTATACTTTTTTTCAAATCTCTGCCGTCTGCTACATCTAGTTCTCAGAATTCTCATTTTTCTCTAAATCTACAAACTCTCTCGTAGTCGAAAAAACGCTAAATGAGTTGATTCCGCAATGTTGGAGCACCGAAAAAGTGTCAGTGGAAAAAAAAAAAAAAAAAACATCAATAAATCAATATCATTAATAAAACAAATGACATTATGACGATAGAAAATAAAAGCGTCAAAAAACACATCCCATTTTTGGAACAAAAATTCGTAAAATATTAATTTGTTGAACAAATAATAATTCAATGAATTTTGAAAAATAGAAGAAAAAAAAACTGTGTACAATAATGGTTTTAAGATTGCATGGACCTCTCTCGTGGTCGGGGCGATCTATGTGGAAATAATCTTTTGGCACACTGAAGAGAGAGAATATATCGAGTGACTTTTCCTTTAGCATCCAGTCTCGGCACCTCTACCAAATATCCGCACATTATAAATGTAGTGTCGGTATGTATGAGTGTCTGTATTTACATAGACATCGAAAAGTGGCGATTTTACGCAACACGTTGCTACTACAGGCTCCTAAGGTATATAATGCTGTTTCTACTGCTGTCGACGCGGCTATATACTGATAGCCTTATAGCTATCGAGTCGGGGGCGATTGCCAAGAAAATCCAAAGTGAAATTGCTTCCTGTCTTCTTGGAAAATTGTCTGGCTATGTATTCTGATATACGACCACAAAATTTTCTTTACAGCTATACATATATTTGTATATGAGCTTTGCTTTCGAATTTTCGTTAAACCGCCGTAATAAATGAATTAAATCATTCAATTTTCTTGACGTTCCCATTTTTCTTCAAACTAATTACTTTCGACGCGAAAAGATAAATTATATAAAAATACTTGTAAAATAGCTTTGAAAAATCGGATAGATTTTTTTTTTAGTATCGTGAAAATCCTGACATAAAATTTTTCAAATAAATTAAGTACATTATACGAATTTTGTTACGAGTTTCATCCTTTCTATCGGTTTATTTCTTTTTATTGCAAGTTTCATTATTTTTGTCACTACGTGTTTTATATTCAAAATAAATATTAATTGTTCAACCGAAGTTTTGCTTACATTTTAACTTGCATTTCCGTAACCATTTTCTTCCTCCATTATCTCTTTCGTTCGTGTACTCAATAACTTCCAATTACCTATCACCTACGTAATTCATATACAGTCGAATTATTCCGGTTCACGGTGGACAGTATCGCAGCATTTAATAATTTGTGTCACACCGCGAGATGCACAGTCCTACGTACACAGAGTAATATGAATCATTTGTACAATACGAGGGTAAAGAGCACAAGAACCACCGTAGTAGGGACCTTCGTAGATCGTTCAAACGTTTAATTATTTGTGGAATATTTTACATACATTCCGTCAGCGAAGAATAATCGCACCAATGTATTGTGTAAATTGAATGGTTTCGAAAGCCATGTCATTAAGTTGGTGACATTTTAGATATGTGTCCTAAACATTCTTGAAAGTCCTCTACGAATGGAATCCGTAGCCCGATCGGTTCACTGTGCAATTCGGAGACAATTTTTTAATCTTCAAAAAATGTACATCATGAACAGCCTGCTGTAATTTCTCTAAAAATAACTTCAAAAAGAAATCTATTCGGGGAAATCGTAGGGATCCTTCAAGGACAGACATAATGAAAAATTGAATGTAAAAAAATTTGCATGTTTCTATTGATAATTTCTCAAATCCACCTCCATTTCGTTCAATTCGTGCAGTAAACTTAGTACAAAACCAGTATGAAGTTTGAGCACTCATTCAACGGTAATGCATAGCACGTCGATAGCCTTGAAGTCCAAAAAAAAAAAAAGAAAAAAAAAAGATAAATTTTCACCCTGCGTTTGCTCCATTAGGAGAGAAAAAAAATGGGAATATAAATCGGCGCAAACGTAATTTTGTTCGTGGTTTTGTTATAACGAGCAGTGGGTTGAATAGTCTCTGTCTTTTTCCTCGCGATTACAGAGAAGCAGTGAAAGAGCGAAGAGGGGTTTTAGAAGAAATAAGAAATACAGAGAGTATCGAGAGGGAGCTCGCAAGACTTCTTACTGGTGGTAAATTCTTGGAAGCTGCGAGACCGTGAACCGGAATGTCACGCACATATGCGGCCATATACCTCCCTCGATTTCCGTCACGACGCCAAAGTCACACGTGCATCCGGACACGCGTTTCTTTACTTTTTTTGCTTCGTCTCTTTTTTTGTCGGTAGTCAATTTTTATCAGTTCTGACCTTACGCGGATCATGTACGTAAAACATTTTTTTCATAATTCCTAACGTTTCATCTCCTCCTTCAACTCAAGATTCTCTGTTCTGCTCAAATTTCATCTGAAGTTGCAACTCAATCAATTAAAAACGAACGATTTGCAGTAGAAAAAAAATTACGATCATTCATTATCGATGAATAATCGATAAATTGTCGTTATTTTTAATGAATAATTATCAACTCTTTGTGTACACATATGGGTCAGGCAGACCCAGTCTGTTCAAGTACAGACTTACGACCATCACTGAAGGGTCAGCGACGTTATCGATTCTTATACGATTTATTTAAAACCAATCCTCATTTCAATTTAGAACTTTGTTGCAACATAAAGTTGCATGGAAAACTGACAATTTTTTGTACCTCAGGCGATCGGTTAACCACCCTCGTCACCAATTTTTGGAAGGGAAAATTTTGACCATCGATCAATCAAAATTTAAAAAAAAGCCCTGATTCGTGGCGAGAAATGTAGAAAATGAGCTGAGACTCTTTCATTGTGATCCGAAGAACGATTCGGAAATCGTTCATTCCCAAAATGCCCGACTATCCTGCTAGCATTCATAGCGTCTGACGCCGACTGATACACGCAACCTGAGATTTTCGACACGTCCGTGCCTGTTCTTGGTCCCTCAAGAAGGGCCTCTTTTCTTCCTCCGAAAGTCTCAGAACCCTCGTTAAGTAGGTCCACTGTATTCGTCGATCGTTCGAAGGGTGTAAAGCTAGGAAGCTGTAAAGTTGTTCTTGGCGCAAAGTTTGCTACTTGGGGCCTAAGACACGGAGAGGATTAAAACTAAAAACTATTATTAGTCCAGTCGGAATATACAGAAAATCGACCGACATTTGCATTTTTACCTAGCATATTGCCAATTTTTTTATAGGTAGTATTGGCCCCCCCGAATATGCCCCTAGTTTTTCGTAAAAATCCGAGTTGCATTTTGGCCAGGAGAGATTGTTTAAACAATGAAAACACGGTTTTTCCACGTTAACTTTCTTGGAATGCATTTTATCAAAAAATGTTTCGTACAAAAGTTGTGCGTCGTGATGTCCCCGACAAAATAGGTCTTGAAAAAATTACCTATCTTTGTTAGTTTAACCGTAAATTGCAATTAAACAATGGATTTTTTATTTTACTTTTTTTAAGTTTTCTGTGCAATTGATAAATATACCGATTTCAAATTTAGACATCACACGAGAAACAGTTTGCCCGAGATAGACGTGCAAGATTTATCGATCTACGTCAAATATTTTAGCAACAATTCGCGATCTTCGAAAAAAAAGTACCTGCTCATGAAATTGTGCACAGCAGGCCCACAACGTAGAAAAAAATTAGGGTGGTTCGAATCATGAAACATTTTGAAAAATTGATCGATTAAATAAAAATCGTTAATAAAAACCTTCGTTTTTCGCCAATTTTAAAATTTTGCTTATAAACAAATAGCAATAACTCGTAAAATTATTAACATAATCTAGAAATTCTTGAAGATTCTAAAGGGACTTGACGAGACGCAGAGTTGAAAAAAAAAAAAAACTACAATATGTTAATTACAGCCCGAGATATGAACATTTTTGCGTTTATAGCAATAATTATCGTTCTAATCAATATTTATACAAAATTCGAATTCTACAGCATTCAGAACACTTTTGTTTATCATAAACAATATAATATGAACTTTTTCTATAATAAACCTCGGTGTCCGTACGATGTTAACGCGATTTTTTTAGCGCCGTTCAGCGGGCCGCGCTCTCGGCGCGCCCGGCCGGCGTAGTGGGGGCAGTGCTGGTCCCCCCGCCACGCGTCTCCACGGCTTAGTTAACAATTACAATAAATACTTTTAAAATTGACGTAGAACGTTAATTTTTTTTTTTAACCAACGTGATTTTTTCTCGCCAATTCAAAAATGTTATTGAAAATTAATTTTCATTCATTTTGCCTTTATTTTAAAATACTTGTGCGGAAAAATGATTGTTAAGGAACAGGTAAGGGTATAAGTGGATAAATAGTTTATGTTCAAAGGCTAATTGATTACAATATATATATATTGTAATTGATTACAATATATATGACCATATCCATATATATATGCATATATATAATATGCATTAACCTATATATGTTTTCGTGTAAATGTATATATATAAATATATTGTAATCTATTAGCCTTCAAACATCAACTATTTATTCACTAATACCCTCACCTGTTCCTTAACAATTATTTTTCCGCACAAGTATTTTAAAATAAAGGCAAAATGAATGAAAATTAATTTTCAATAACATTTTTGAATTGGCGAGAAAAAATCACGTTGGTTAAAAAAAAAAATTAACGTTCTACGTCAATTTTAAAAGTATTTATTGTAATTGTTAACTAAGCCGTGGAGACGCGTGGCGGGGGGACCAGCACTGCCCCCACTACGCCGGCCGGGCGCGCCGAGAGCGCGGCCCGCTGAACGGCGCTAAAAAAATCGCGTTAACATCGTACGGACACCGAGGTTTATTATAGAAAAAGTTCATATTATATTGTTTATGATAAACAAAAGTGTTCTGAATGCTGTAGAATTCGAATTTTGTATAAATATTGATTAGAACGATAATTATTGCTATAAACGCAAAAATGTTCATATCTCGGGCTGTAATTAACATATTGTAGTTTTTTTTTTTTTCAACTCTGCGTCTCGTCAAGTCCCTTTAGAATCTTCAAGAATTTCTAGATTATGTTGATAATTTTACGAGTTATTGCTATTTGTTTATAAGCAAAATTTTAAAATTGGCGAAAAACGAAGGTTTTTATTAACGATTTTTATTTAATCGATCAATTTTTCAAAATGTTTCATGATTCGAACCACCCTAATTTTTTTCTACGTTGTGGGCCTGCTGTGCACAATTTCATGAGCAGGTACTTTTTTTTCGAAGATCGCGAATTGTTGCTAAAATATTTGACGTAGATCGATAAATCTTGCACGTCTATCTCGGGCAAACTGTTTCTCGTGTGATGTCTAAATTTGAAATCGGTATATTTATCAATTGCACAGAAAACTTAAAAAAAGTAAAATAAAAAATCCATTGTTTAATTGCAATTTACGGTTAAACTAACAAAGATAGGTAATTTTTTCAAGACCTATTTTGTCGGGGACATCACGACGCACAACTTTTGTACGAAACATTTTTTGATAAAATGCATTCCAAGAAAGTTAACGTGGAAAAACCGTGTTTTCATTGTTTAAACAATCTCTCCTGGCCAAAATGCAACTCGGATTTTTACGAAAAACTAGGGGCATATTCGGGGGGGCCAATACTACCTATAAAAAAATTGGCAATATGCTAGGTAAAAATGCAAATCGATTGTATATTCCGACTGGACTATATAGAAAATAAACCAGGGACAACCTTGAAAGTTGGCCAATATTTACTGCGAAGAATATAAATTTTCACAAAAATGAAATAAAATTTCTTGTATATCCAATAAATTTTCGGTTGTCTGTGCAGTAAGTTGCCTTTAAAAATATTCTTGGTTTATTTATAACCAAGAATGATTTAAATATATATATTTTTTTGAATTATTGTCACCATGGTATACTTAACAATATTATACCTTAAGCGGCAGCATTTCAAAGTGTGAATTGTAATTAAATATTTATTTCTATGAACATGACCATAATAACCTCACTGTATAATATGGCAACGATCGTTGTTATCCTCTACGAAGATGTGATATTGTCAGCCTGAGAAAAGGGAATGAATGCGCAGTATAGGGTGACAAAGATCAATCAGCAAACTACGCAGTCACGTCTTCGACCTCTTCTTCGTCAACTAAACACATACTAACATACCCATCGTCAACACAGACGCGCACACACACACAGAAATATGTGTGCACACACTTGTATAAGCACTGAGACATTCACAAATGAACGAATATGTACAGTAGTAAACTATTTCCCCGGAAGTAGATGACGCAATACGAAAACCGAACGGTTCTTAATATGGCGTTCGAGAATAACTCATTCGCAGGAGAATGAATGAATGAATGTAAAAAAAATATGTAATAAGAAAAACTAAAAAATTGCTGGGGAGCCAAAATTCTTTACAGATTTCGGGCTATTCGAGTGAGAGGGAAAAAAAAAGAGAAAAAATGACGATGCGTCTTTCTCGTTACGTTAAGAGAGAACGAGGTCATCGGGCGGGTTGGACGAAGAGCTCGTAACAGATGCTTACGTGCGTGTGTACAGTGTAGTCTCATTATTACAAATACTATCAGAGACGTTTGCTTTGCATGTACATGTGCATCCCTAAAATGTGTATAAACGTACGTTGCACATTTCACTGAGACGATTGTGTACGTAGCTAATGTATGCGTGTGTATTCGAGCGTTTATATGGCAAAGACGTTGTCGAACACTCACGCTTGATTGTACTCTTGCTATCTGTAAACGCTGGATTTTATCGTTTCGATATGATGGCAAGAATGAGAGATAGAGAGAGAGAGAAAGAGAGAGACAGACAGAGACACATTCATTACGATGCTCCGAGGCTGGGCTTCCTGAGAATGCTATGCAAGAGAGATGATGAGAGAGGGAATGCTGGTTAGTGATCAGCCGAGCTCTTACGTCATGAATGAAGAGAGCAGCGATTGGCTCAAAGTCGGTCGGGCCTCCGTCAAGCCTCTCATCTTTCCTTGACTCTAACTTTTCAAATATCTATCTGTCTCTTTTACTCTTTCTTTTCTCCTTGTGACTCAGACTCGTTCTCTTTTGCTTCGTTATAACATTTACTTCTGCGTGTGAAAAGACGATAAGAGAAAAACTCTTATCGTCGTGCAAGATCGTTTTTCAAGCTGTTGTGTATTTAAAGGATTATTATTTTTTTTCCTCCCTTATCGATTTTACGCTTTGGCAGTTGCCGCTTGAAATTATTTCGATTTTTTATCGCTACGAGGCATTCCACTCATTTCTAATTTTTCCCATCATACGTCACTTAATCCACCGAACGTCGCGCTAATTTATGTGTTAGTGACTCATGACCAGTACGTCAGGAATTATTCTCAATTTGTGCTACGAACGATTAAGGTGTTGAAGACATTGGGGCTGTCAGTGACCGGCGAAAAGACGACAAACTGCTATCACGGTTAACCCGCGTGACAGTCGACGTCTCAATTCTATTTCCCTTCCTCATATTTCTTTCTCCGCTCGTTTATTTTATCGTACGATAGAAAAAGAAGCGAAAAAAAATGTCTCTTTTCCATTCCATAAATCACGAGAAGATGGAAGAAAAATTAAATCCCAAAATTCGCCGAAAGGCGATCTACCTCGACTCACCATATTGATAAAATGATCAATAAAAAGAAAAATAAACAAGAAAAAGAGAAAAAAGTCTGTACGATTTCACGATTCAGTCGTAAAGACGTTCGCTCGCCGGATTTATCGAGGGATGCTGCGGTTAAAGCTCTCGCTCTCTTTTCCCCCACTCTTTTTATTCGTCGTCCACTCTTTTGCGCCGATGGCCTAGAGAAGTTGTGTAGATTTGGATATTTGCCAGGACAAGACGAGACAGAACGTACGCGAGACGTTCCGAAAGTAAAGACTTTACTACAGAAGCGCGCGAGGAACACTTTCGTGCTAGACTTGATATATAAACTCGATACGTATATGTATGAGATGAGTGCTCTTAATTTTGTACGGTAAGTTTGTAGATTCGCGTCTCTGATCTTCGCACTGGCCACTCCAGAGTTATAAATTTTGCATTCACCATTAAAGTGTTCTATGAACGTTGAGTTTATTTTCTTATTCATTTGTACTCTCAATTTTTCATTTTACAGAGAAGAAATAAAAGTACATTATTCCGGCCAATGATTCTTCAGTGCTTTCACGCACATGTGGCAATATTTGATAATTTGCAATATCAGAAAATTAGTGTCTCCAAGTTATATCGTTTGTCCGAAATTCGACAAAATTGAATCGCATGAAAGAGACATATTTATATAGATATATCTGTATGTTTAATAAATTTTCTTGCCACTGCTGGGTGCATAAGCCGGTAAGATATGCTACCGTGTCGTTGCCTTGAGAGGCGAGAAGCATCGCACAGCTTTATTTCTCGGGTGTTATAATATATATATAGATGTATATATACTTATATATCAAAAACTGTGGCTCCGTCTCGACGCCAAGTAATGTATATAGTTTAAATATTATTATATATATATGATGTATATTTTATATATGTATATAATATCGGTATAAGAATATCTGCACTCAGTTTTTTCTTTGCTGCCATGGTCGACGATAAATTTAATAAGATCTTTTCTCCCACTCTCTCTCTCTCTCTCTCTCTTTTTCGGTGTGCAGCGATAGTGGCATATGTATATGGAAGAGGCAAAAGCTTGTGCTATATATTACTCGTCTTGAGAGAGTGAGAGAGAGAGGAAGCTCTGTTTGTGTGTGCGTGCGTGTGTGTGTCTCTCTCTCTCTCTCGTCGTTAGCGAAAATGGCAACGAGGGGAAAGATCGTATTAGTCTCGTCCCCGTACCATAAATTCGCAAACTTCGGCTTCTCATAGTCTCGAAGCTGTGAGCGAACGTTGATGACGAAAAGTTGAACAAACCAAGACCAGATGAGAGAGGGATTCTGCAAGCTCTCTTCGCGCTCGCCTTGCACTCTTTCCCTCTCTCTTTTCCTTCTTCCCGTATCTATTTTACTTTCCATTTCTATATGTTTCTCTGCCTATCTCTCGTGCCGTTTTGTCACGTCTCTCTGGAGCATTGTCGTTACGAGACTTAGCCACAAACAGCTCATCCCTGTTTCTCCATATGGTCAACCGGTATCCTAACGACTAACGACTACCAAGAATTTATCTAATGGTCACTAATTACGGGCATTGGTCACTGAGAAATGCCTTCTCTGGGAAACTCCCCTCTCTTTATTCGTTGATTTATTGCCCAGGGAAACAAATGAAAACGATCTTCAATGTACTACGTATTATGTGTGTCATACGTATAGTCTCCCAAATGCAAATTGCAAAGCTTTTATAAATCATTTCACTCTCCAAATACCACCTCAAAGACGAAGCTCATCGAAAAAGCTTTGTATCTATTTTTTCAATGTTTTTCTCTTACGCGTCACGTGCTTCACAATATTTTGCAGTCTTTACGTTTCAAAACGTCAACATTTCATAAGATATTCAGCGAAATTTCCATACAAAATAACAGTTCACACAACGAAAAACTGCATTGAGTCTTTGGAATAAATAAAATAACTGTCAGGTCATATTATTACGCAGGAAGAAATTATCGGTTATAGTGTTAGAAAGATAGTATATTATCATAATAAATCTCATTCGATCCTCGAAGCTCGATTGGAAGTAAATATTTACTTTGAGCAATGGTCACGTCGAAGACGTGTGACGTCTCAACCACGTGATACGATTGCGGGTCGAAAATAACGTAATTTAATATGGGCGCCCGTGAAATTCGATTGAACGTTTATGAAGCTCAAGTGGACCGGAGATCGCGTGAAAATATTTGAACGTTGCAATTGATGTTCATTTTGTTTTTGGGTTTTTTTTTTCGGTGAAATATTCAGTATGAATCTGTCATATTTAGGTTTTTTAATATTTGGCCTAATTTAGAGATGGCAAACAAAGATTAATTATCGTACGGTGAAAGAACGATACGCTCGTTCCACCGTAAACCTCGCCAGTGCGTCAATCATCGTAACATCTCTTCCAGAGTTGTTCGTCACTCGATAATATACTGTAAAGTATATGTACATACATGAAATATTGTTGTATCGTAATTTGTGCGATGCGCGACCAATCATGAAGGACAAACCGTTGAATTTACTCCGGAACGCCGAAGGTGACCCTTGCCAATAATATATCGAACGAATAATCTTTCTGTCTTATAAATATGTTCTTTCTTCGTCTTTTTTTTTCTCTTTTTTTCTCGCGCGTTCTATCTTCGTCATGTGGAAAAGAAAAAAATGATTCTTCGCGTATAGCGAGCACGTGTAATACATTTTTTTTTTGCATAAGACATTTAAATAATTCTTTTTGGAGATTTAAACTATTTTTTATTTAATCATTTTTTTTCTCAACTTGAAATATTTAAGCTCTGATCGCCGTACAGCATGTTGGCCCAGATAAAAACTCAATTTTCTATCCTGCGAAGATAAGTCGGCGACTTCACAAAGCTCCTCACAAAGGAACACATCTCCCGTGATTAGATCGAAAACTTTGCCTTCTTTTTGCAGCAAAAGTAGAGCAACACGGACATAAAAATGTTTTGACAAAATAAACCCCTTTCGTGAAAGATTTTGCAAAAGGAAAATGTTTACTTTTACAAATTGATGAAAGTCACGATATCAAATATTTTGCAGGATGTTGCTATCACAGGCTAATAGGTTTTTGTTTATGGAAACATTTCTGTTTTAGCTCGAACATGAAGAAATAGAAATGATCGTTGAATCGGAATATTTATTTTTATAATCTATTGAAACTTTGAACCAGAGATATTCAATACTGACAAAGATTGATTTCTCTACATTTGAAAGCGTTTTCGCGCGAAACATCGCAAAATAAAATAAACCCAAAAGCCGGACTCCCCAATTTATTTACGAGCACAGTATTACGAAACGCGATTCCTTATCAGCATTCGGCCATTATCAAGGTCACGATAAGTAATGAAATTTAAAAGAATATCGGTGTCTCGTATCAAGTTCGAAGATTAACTTAACGTGGTCCAGTAGTAGATCCCTATTTTCACATTTTCACATTTCACTGATTGGCCAATGATTCGAAATCATGTGCAGTGACACAGGCAAAAACATATTTTACACGATGGACCAGTTTTCGATTTCCACTTCATTATTATTGAGTTGTTTTTTGTCACAAAACTCGACAAAATCGCTTTCACTTCACATTAGGAGAAATAAGGAAAAGTTTCGGCCACTCACGATGTCGGAAAATTTGTTTATTTCGATAAAATAGTTCTAAAAACCATTAGCTTTAATTGGGTTTGTTTTTAGTTTAGTTTTTGTTAGAATTTTTGTATTTTTTTTCATTAAATTAATTTAAAAAATAAATTCAAACAGGGGATGACAGGATCTGTAGTAGTCAGCGTTGAAGACGAAAAGCACTTTGTGATGATTTATATCTCTATCCATGAAATCATAAATTTCTAAAATAGATCATCATTCAATTTTGTTTTCGTGACTTGAGTAATTCGAATAACATACACAATAATTACGACCTTTTGAGTTACTTTCGCCTGATCTTTGAACGTATAAAGCTCAGAGTTCAAAATACTGTTATTTCAAATTAATTTACTAGTCGCAACGCTTAATGTGATATTCAATTTGAAAACCAAAATACGGAGATATTCAACGTAGACAAGGAGAAAAATAAAAGCTGCCGCGTGGCCAAATAGCCACGGCGTATGAAGCACTAAATCGAGTTGAGACGAATTAAAAATTGAGCTTCACAGCTCTTACTTTAATTTCGTATTTCATGTAAGCCACTTTAAGATTTTCATTTCCACTTAAATTGTAGCTCGCACACTTTTTCATATTTTTTTTATTTTTCATTTCGTCGTTCCAACACTGATTTCGAAGCATTGAAAATATTCAAATGATTTTCATTCTTTGTTTAAAAGTTAAGCTGGCAAATGTTTATGACAGTTATTGAAAT
Source organism: Campoletis sonorensis (assembly GCA_013761285.1). Classification (NCBI taxonomy): domain Eukaryota; kingdom Metazoa; phylum Arthropoda; class Insecta; order Hymenoptera; family Ichneumonidae; genus Campoletis; species Campoletis sonorensis. The sequence goes on from JACEOJ010000079.1 coordinate 5,786,719, forward strand.
TGAATAAAATAACCTTTCGCAATATGAAAAGTCTTGGAAACATAATTTTCGACGATGAGGGTCGTAGACCCGACAATTCGAGTTCGGAATGTGTTTTCTGTTGTATGTATGTATACATATGGCTCACTGTGGAAAAGGCTTTGTGTGGTCTCTCGAGTGTTTGACATTTCCGGAGTTGTGGGACTTTGAGTGTATATGATCGAGATAGAAGAATGGACTAAGCCATTTGCCGAGTTTTCACAGTGACATGGAGTATCCAAGAGGGAAACTTCTAAGAACCCTAAAGATCAAATAATAGAGGACTTTGCCGACAGAAAAGTGGAAACCGTTTTTCACCTTTTTTTTCTCAGACACGATTACCATTTTTTACGTAAAGGGTCGTGAGTCACTTTTTACCTGTGTTCATTGTCCGAAGAAAATGATTTTTTTCCGCGCTCAAAGTTCGCTCTTTTTCGCCGAAAATATGGAAATTCATTTACGGTTATTTCTCGGATTTAATGGAAATGGAATAATTGAAGTCGGGAGATAACCTTGAGTTCTGGATCATTTTTACTGTTGAAAATATAAATTTTCCTGAATTTTCATTTTCTTCCAATAAAAATACACATTTTTCACAGTAGAAATCAAAGCAGTCCCCTTTTTCAATCGCTGTAACGTTGATTTTCCGATATGAATTTTATCCAAACGTACCTTTGATAATAAAAAGTTGAAAATGTTTAATCACCAAAAAAAAAGAAGAATAGATCACCAACGACCTAAATCTTAAAGACCATTTTCAAAATGTCAAATCTGATTCGTAAGGGAGAAAATGAATTCGTCGAGAAAATTAGCACTGCAAAGCAGTAATTACACAGCGAAAAAGTGAGGCTCGATCTTGGGAGGTCTGTCTTCCGAGTAAAATGACCGACATTTCCAAATTCCGATGATGCAATGCACCTTGAAGTTGCAACTGTACAGTAGAACAGCCTAAAGTATGAACGATATTGTGTGCGGGAAGTTTGGGTCAAGAAAAAAGTAGATTTCGTAACATGGAAAAAGCCTTATCCATCATCCCCTTGTTCTTGGAATATCTTTTCATTTAATGAAAAAGAGCACAAACTATGAAACAGACAGAGACAGAGAACGAGAAGAGAGAGAGAGAGAGAGAGGAGAGGGAGAGAAAGATGGAGCGAAAAAATTAAAGAAAGCGAATATGACCACCACCACTTCAACGAAGAGCATCGATAACTAACCACCTCCTTTCAAAAGTCGCATTTCAACCCTCCCCACCATCTTCCCAACCGTTTCTCAAATCACAATTTAAGTTCGACTTTATTACTTATTATTATAACTTCTAGCTTAGTCTTATACCCCCACCATCGAGGCTAGCCTGCCACCGGCTAGCCCACAGCCTATATAAACCCACGACGCCTCGAAAGCGTCCTCACTCTATACGAGAAGACAGTCTATGTTGAAAGTCTCTGGACCGGTACAACTTTATATATATAGATATACAAATAAATATACACACGTGTGCATGTAGTATATAATTACGCGTGTACGTACATCTGACGGAGAAATATTCCAACGAGGACGACACGACACTCACAAATATCTGTATGCATATATATATATGTATATAGATATAAAACTAATTTCGCGTCTGTCCACTCGGTGCGGCAGTTCTAATTGACAATCGTGCGGAGACTGATCGTTCATCGCCGGTTATATTTTCCGCTCCCTTATAATTCATCGGAGAAAAAAAGACGAATTACGTTTTTTTTTTTCTTTGTTTCTTTTCTTCGGGTTCGGATTTTGAAAGAAAAAATCGTCGAACACGTTTTTTTTTCTAGTTGATAAAACTTTTTCCAATCGGAAAAAGAGAAAGAGAGAAATAAAAGACGATCGAGAGAAGAAAATTGTGCGCGTGGAAAAGGATCTCGTTACGAGAAGATTTAACACACGGAATTCGGAGGAAATATTCTCGTGTGAAACGTGAATCTAAGGGTGCGGTATTTTCGATATCTCAGGACATTACTTTTCAAATCTACGAGAATAAAAGAGGAAAAAACTAAGAAATATTTTCAATAATCAAGGAGTTACGAAAATAAGACAAAACAGAAAAGACTATCGAAAATGGCACATGTAAGGCTGCTTGCTATTCTCATCGTCGCGACTGTCTCGTACGTGACCCTCATCGACACAGCGGCAGTTCGTTCTGAAGTAAGTTTTTCCTCATTTTATTATTCGTACTTTTTTTCATTCTCCAAAAACTCTATAACGAGATTCAAACTATTGCAAATTTCTGTATCAAAATAATGTCAACTCATCAAAATCATCCGAACCGACGAAATTTTATCTCCTCTTTTACTTTCAAACCGTGCTCGTGCAAACCCCGTGCAGACCAATTCAAAACTGAGTCTCTTAATGCATTTTTGAAGTTCGTGTAGGAAGTGGTAACCTTTTTTTTTTGCATCGATGTGATAGACATTTTTTGCTGTCTTTAATTGTTGAAAATTTTTTCGAGGATAATATGCTTTTCTGTCATTCTTGTAGAATTTCAATCAAAAGTGATGCTTTTTTTTTTTGCAAAAAGCTCGATTTTTCAACCCGCTTTTTCAAGATCTTTAAACCGATAGGATTTTTATATGCTAAATTCACTCGAACGATTTTCCAAATTCAAAATGCATTGTCGAATACGAGATCGAGTCACGATGACGAGACACGCGCTATTGACCCTTACTACACGATCGCGATAACTTCATGACCACGTGCGTGCGCGTTCTATCTATGCGTCTATCTCTTTCTCTCAATAACCCGGTGAAATCCTGTCATAGTCAACGATCGCCGGCGAGCGAATAAATTTCAATGTATATATAAATATTGATGTATTTATATCAATATATTTAAATAATTATTGATCGATTCAACGGAGTGAACGCGAGCGGTTGCAATTTTTAGCTTTTATATTTACACGAAAACAAAATTTGCAATATTTTCATAGGATTCTATTACGAAAAAAAATTAAAACTTGATAAGGAGATCAATTATGAACGGTTTTCTATAGAATATTATGCGAATATTATATGCTGTGCATTTCAAAGTCAAATTTTAGACGTTTCGTGAAAGATCATTTCAAAATAAACAATTTTGTGTTTGTTCGTTCGAATATTTTTCCAACGAACTAATTCAAAGAAGCATACATATTTGTACGAGATGTGCATAAATAATTCCTGATTGCTGGAGAAAATAAAGTGTAATGAATCGTGAAATCATGCTTTTAATATTCATGCTGCCCATACCTCTCGTCTCAGCACGTTGTTATTAAGCGTAGCAAGTTGTTTTCGTCGTTCTCTCTATTTTTCATGTATCTCCGCAAGTCTTTCCATATTTATTGACCCTCAAGAGCAAACACAACGGATTTACCGTATATTTTGCGTCCTGCGAATCAGAAATGTACCTTTGTTATTTCAAACTGAAAATTTAACATTCAAGAAATATAAACAGAGGATAACCTTGAATTTTGGGTGATTTTAACTTGGTGAAATGTAAATTTTCACAGAAATATAAGAAATTTGATTTCTTTTTGTGCAAATATTTACATTCAACGGATAATAATAATTCCATAAACTCAAACTTGTCGTGAGTTTCTGTTGCTAATATAAAAACTTTTTTTCCTTTGTTTTCAATAATTCCTCTATTTTTGAATATAATCAACTCGGAAAACCAAAGTAAAAACTAGGATTAATTTTTCACTTTTTTCCATTCTGATGCCCTGATTTTTTACAAGATTTATTGTATCAGTCACGAGAACAACTGGTGTAAAAAAAAGGCAAGGCATATAAGTTGAAGATCTAAAAAAAAACGTTTTAAATTAAACGTTTGGTATTTCAAAGAGTTTCTTCATTTTATTCATCAGCATAATTTCATTTATTTTTGACTAAATACTCAAGATTTAAGTGAGTCATGTTCTTACGTGACATCGCAAGATCTCGATACGTCTCGAGCGTTAAAGATACATGAAAGCATTGTGCACCTATATGTATGACGATACAAAACGTGTTTAACAATTACCAGAGTACGCGAGCGGTGCAAACCAGATATATACGGTCAACAGTGTACATAACGTATGCGTATATACAAGTGAATGTGCAGCAGTCATGCGATATCTCGCTGTGCGAAGTTTTCATTCATAAACCCGAGTCACCAGTCATGATGCGGCTGCTCTCGCAACAGAGTGTAGACTTGTGTTGTTCGTTGACATGCACATGAGACATTTCAAATGAAAAGGGCCTCTGATAATGAATCATTAATCGAACTTATCAACAAACAAGTAAACCTATCGCTATGATCAAACATAAAATCCTAGAGAGACTTCAATTGTCCAATGGAATATTTTTATATTGTTTTATCGACTTTTTATCACGGCCTAATTGACTCGAAGTTGTGCTTAATTGGTCGAACCATTAAATACAATCTCTTAATGATCAAAATCAATTAAAATATCCTTCGTATCATCCTTCGTATTTTCATCAGATTAAATCATTTATTCGTCATCTTCAATAATAAATAAATGAATAATCGGTTTGTAGTGAATTTCGTGTTGAACATTAAATTCCATTTGCTCAACGATATTTTGAAGTTACTTTCCAATTTCGAAGGACCATTTGCACGTGGATTAACTCGTGTATTATGGCAGCTGTGAGTCCAACTGTTTCACTCACTCTCTTCAAGTGCTCACGTGGATCTTGTCACCTATACACTGCGAAAGATCGATTTTTTTTTCATTCGAGTTCTTTAATACGAAATCGAATCAGACTCGATTAAGCAATCTTGCACCTGAGATTATGGGGGAAACCATGAAAAATTGTTAGTTACTTTCAAAAGCTTTCATGAAAAACGAAAATCGTCGAACTCTATTTGGAAAAGACATTTCAATGAACAATAATGTTGTTGCTGAAATGACGGGGTGACTCGGGGTGTTCACAACGATAAAAATATTGTTACCGTGTACCTTATCAATCCCCATGCGATACGAGTTTCACGAGTTGAGGTTACGAAGAATAGGGGAGAAAGGAAATGGGTGGAGAGGGAAGGAACTTTGACCGAATGCGAATGACTCAGGGCCCCAATTCGAAACAATAATAAGAACAACAATAATAACAGTAACAAGTCATCAATAAAAAGAATGGAAATCCCCAAACGCAATCTGGCCAAAATGTGTTTTTTAGGATTTGATACAGTTAATGTTTATCGATAGTTGTTGTATGCGAAAATGCATAAAAAATGAAGATCCGAATTGATTAATTGGAATGTTAATGTTTATAGGAATTTTCGGAACAACTGCAACGCATGGCACTCGACGTTGGACCAGAAAATTTGAGGACCCAACGTGCGATCGAGACCGGCGAAGAAGAACTTTCGCGGCGCACTTGTTACAATACACCATGTGGCTGGGCAGTTTATGTTCCTTTCACGCGAACCGTTCGATATTTCATGAAGAATACGTGAGTATTTGTTTTTTTCTAGAAATTTTGCATAATAATTTGAAAGATTATCATCGATTAGAATAAATGATAAAAAACCGTTTTTTAACTTCAATAGTTGGAATTGGAAATATTAGTTTTCCTGAATCACAACGAAAACGTTTGGCAGAGATAATTTTTCAAAGAAAAATAAGTAAATCTCGAGCATTAGTTCTGAACTAGTGACGGAGTATTTTTTATAAAAATTTCCATTAGTTTTTTAATTCTATTTATTATTCTTTGAATCATGACGCCAATAACGGATGCTGTTATCAAAAATGTGTAGAAATCAGTGTACAAGGGAAGAGTATGAATGAACTTTCGATTGTGGTGTCATGAGTAACGTGAATGCTTAATTCACGAGCTCATTCAAACGTTGGAGTGAAAAAAAAAGAAATTTTCATAATCTTTGGGTTTTGACATATCGTGAGTCGTACGAGAGCACATGATTGATTTGCGAAATTGTTCAACGAAGTTGATTTCACTCGAATAATGTATTAAATGCCAAGAGATCACAGTTTTTTCTGTGAATTCTCTCTTTGCGAAAATTTATCTTTGTTTGTTCAGTGTTAAAGAGCGCGTGCAATTTTGGTCGTGATAGTAGTTACAACTTAAGGAGAATTCAAATCAGACAACTTTTCATTCACATAAGCCAAGTTTTTCAATTATTTAATGATATTATATTTATTTAAAGAATTATAAATGAATAAAATAATTGAAATCAATCAATCGTTTATTAACATTGTCCCGTTTGTTTTTTTGTTTTGTTCTCTTATAGTTGCGAGTGTGCAGATGACACGTATAAATGTGTCCGAGCCGACGACGATCTATCGGTGAGCGCGTACGTTTACCGCTGTCGTCAGAACACTACAGACGCCGATATCAAATCACCGGAGGACGCTAATTAATGTGCAGTTTTACATTACATTTTTTTTTCTCTCATTATTTTTAAATCTGCTCCACCAATAGCTATAAACACTATAAAAACACACAAAATCACAAACCTACACACACACACAGACACACACACGTATGTATAAGTATATATTTAGACATTTGCATAGAAGACTTTCTCAATATCGAGGTTGAGTGCGTGTGTAACCGTATGAGTGCGCGAGTGCATGCCATAATTCATAGTCGAGAGATGATTTATCACAATCCGATGAATTCGGTTGACGAACAGTGAACTAAACGAGAGTATGTTCTGCGAATAAAAACAAGGGGTTTGACGAAAGCAAAAAACAAAAGGAAGAAAAGCACGTAAAACTTTGCTTATCATTAGATAGAAACTGTGTAATCCATGATTTTTGGAATGACTAGAAAGAGGATTAAGATCGAAGTACTTTCGAGCCAAAACAGAAGCCACGATCGAGTTTGGAAATCGTAGAGAGAAAATATTGTTCGGGTCGACGACTTATCTACTCGACTGTCAATTTCACTACGAGAAATTTGAAAAAAATCCATCATTTTTTAATTTAAATCTGATTCCTTTTTCTTTAATGAACTACGAAACCAAGTTTTTATATTTCATTCAAGTGAATACAGTTTCTTTCTCAATCTCTCTTTCTCTATCGCTCTCTTTTGCCCCCGTGTTGAACGCACAGTTTCAATGACGCAACCAGACCCGAAATTGACGAAACGCGTGTGCTTCGTCGGCTCTATGACGAAGCATTATATCACGTTCGTCTGGTCAGTCAGAGATGTCTCTTTTCATGCTCTCGTTGTTATACATATATAAAAAATATATAAATACATATATACATATATGTGTGTATGTCTCTTTATATACATATATGTATATATAGCTCGCCTGACTGTCATTTAACGAGGATGGACTGGACTACGTGCAATACTGAACATCGTTAATGGCGATGGCATTATTCATGTATTTCTTTCTTTCATTTATAAATCACGACAACAAAAAAACAAACAAAAATCAAAATTATTCTCTCGATAATGAAACTATTTATTTCTCATCCGAGCTTTCAAAAAAACTTTTTAAAGACGATATGACTTTGCAAACGGACATTTTTTTACGATAAAAAATAACCAAAACTCGCCATAGAAGAAACACCTCAAGTCCTTACAATTTTTTTATAATGGGTTCGAAAAATGTGGCTCGTTTTTTTACCGTCGTTCCTCACCGTCGAATAACCAATGAACCGAGAAATAGATCGAAATAACAGACAAAAATTGCATCGCCCATTGCAAAAAGTACCCCAAAAATACGAATGTATGTTTAGCCTTTAAGTAGAACTTAATTATCGGTATTAATTGCTCACGTACATAAAGAAAAAAGAAAAACAAAAAACAAAGAAAGCAAAAGAAACTCAGCTGCGCGTTTGAATTATGATTTTTACAAACCATAGACATTCAAAAACTTGAGATAAATTGACTATTACATGATAATTGAAAAGAAAAACATGAAACAAAAGTAAAATAAAAACATGCATCGTTTGAAAACGCGCAGCCGAACTCGACAGACTCGATCATAACAGCATTCCCACGCGTAACGCAAATTTTTTTCAGCGCTTTACTCTTCACCTTCTCCCTTTCTCCATCTCTATTTTCGTCCCTTCCTCGAATTCCGTTTATTACTATTCATCATTACCTAAAAATCTACACTCAGTTTTCTGTTTATTTTGATGCTTAAGATGATCTGTCAGTCGTTCGGTCGGTAAACATCCTAGTACACGGTTTTCTCGGAAAGGCTTAATATTTCGAGGAAAATAGAAGTTACACGTTGTTTTCTTTTCGTCAGAGAACAATGTGTAAGTTTGATTTTTCTCGAAATATAAAGAGACTCGGTAGCCTCGGGACAAGTACATTTGATAGCTCGTCTGTCGTTTGCCGGCCCGAATATATTGTCTCTGAATAACGGATATCTGAGAAAAATGTGTATCTACTTTGCAGGTTTCTCTCTCGCACTCATGCAACTGCAGATCACCTTAGTCCGTGAAAACTGAAATGATTTTGAAAACAAAAGATGGACTTGTTCTCCGGTATCTTTTTTGTTTTGAAAACTTTATTTTTATCCATCAATTCCGTCGAATAATGTGTCATTGCTAGTTTTTTTCAATTCACAGTTCAGACGACCGGCATAACTTTAACGATAAACAACGCAAAAAAGCATCAACGCTCTCTAATTCCCTGAAAACATTTCCGGCACCGTCTCTTTGTTTACTTCATTCTCCAGTTTTCTTCTAACCCTCCCCTCAGCGTATGAATCCTCCACGAATGTACTTAAAGTAAGGAAAAAAAAGTCACCAGTATACGTCTTCGTTTGTTTATTTTGAGGTTTTTTTTGTATCATAATACGTTTATTTATGACGAAGAAAAAATGGTTAATGTCGTTAATCTTTACTTAATGAATGCATTGTACAAAATTCTATATTGTGGAATTTTTCGAGGCATATCTCTGTAGACGGAAAACTATTACATACTCGAACGTGACGGAGTTATCGGATATTTAACTCTTGTTCATCTAGTACTTTAACATTACAAAAGAAAAGAAAACGAACAAAGAGAGCGAAGCACGATATTAATTCCTAAATCGCCCCGGAAGACTCGAAATTTGTTTTCTCTCTTTGAGAAACGAATGAAGCAAAATAAAATAGTATTGCTATATTCACAACGATGTAAAGTCGATCTGACGTTAGTTGCGAAGGAAAAAAATTGACAGAATCAAAACAAGGCCGTGGTTGTTGAGCCGTTCGGATTTTTTTTTCCGATAACGAACAAAAACACTGAATGATATTGAAAAAAAATAAATACTAGAATCGCTTGTGTATTGTGCGACAATATGAAGGAGCTTTGCGCATATACCTCGTCATCCGTTTTTAAATGATTACCTGAATACGTAATAATGAAAAAATCGAGAGTACGTTAAAAGAAAAAGAAACGATTTAATGTGACAAACAAGTGTAGTTACGCTCAATATTGACAGTCAACTGTTCCAAGCCTAGCGTCATATCGATTCAACGTATATAATAGAGCACTATTATTATATAAATTATACAAAACATGTAATTATTATTATTAATTAGTTTTATTATTATTATTATTATTTATACTATTACTGTTAATTGGTTTTCGAATAATTATTCGGATACCTCAAGTTATTATTATTACTATTAATGTTATATAAACTAACACTGACAACGACGAAAATATTGGAAACAAATTCGTAAACATGGTCGACAGTTCAATAGAGTAGCGGTACAGGTTTTAGTTCAATGTATTTTTACGCAGTATTTCACTTAATATAATGTAATATATGAACAAAATAAATTATCAACCTAGTAAATCGAGGAAACAATGAAAATGAAAATAAATTTCACAAAATCAGCCAGATCCGATTTTATTTCTAATGCTACCTCGCCTGAATTATTTTTCCATATCGTAAAAAAATCAACCGACTTTCCAAGTTTTCGATAAATCTCTCTAGTAGTGCGAATAAAAATGTTGGGTGCAAAATTGAAAAAAAATACGGGTTCACCAGCCTTAGCGGCACACAATCTAATCATAATATTATCGGTTTCACAAAAACAAATGTTTCCAAAAACTCTCTATTTTTATCGATGAGTTTTTTGTTATGGAAGCGTTTGCTCGGGAAGTTTCGATAAAAAAAAGTCAGAAGTTCGTCGTTTGTTGTGATATATGTGTGCAAAATAACTGATGGAAAATTTCGTCGAAATTTCGTAAACAAACATTTCTTGACTGACCTCGGACTTGGCGTGACCTCTGGGCTTCCACCGAATCCTTCCCAGCATTTCGTCCTTCTCTGGTTTTCTCGGGAATGTTAATACAATTGTTCCTTCCCTCATTTGAAGTTGAAAATAAATCATTTGCAAAGGGATTCACTGTAAATAAATAAAAAAATAACCGTCTTTTCAGCACGATGAAATGAAACGCGCGGCAAACGTTTACGAATGATGCAATATTATTGTGTGCAATGGCGGCAGCACCGTACGGCATGAAGAACATGCAGAAACGACGCTGAAATGCTGTATTACTCCGAATGGCGGCAGCACCTTACGAGAAGAAGGACACTCATCCAATAAGGAAAAACATGAATCTGCTTTACCAACAAAGACAATCAATTCTTTTGCATTTGCGGCGTCCCGAACGCCGGATAAAAATAATACTACGAATTCCAAATGAATATTCATCAAATTTATCTTTAGTTTCTAATGAAAAGAGCAATTTTATCACATTGTTACAATTATCACCTTTTTTATCCTCTAACCAAGGGAAAATCTTCTCTAACTAGAATAAACATTAGTCTCAATTGTGATTAATCCGTATTCAAGGTCGATGAGATAGCTGAGATCGATATGAACCTCGCGCGAGCGTTGAAGCAGCCGCGCGCGAGCCTGGAGGTCACGCGTAGGTCATTATTTCGCAGTCTACGTTGAACGTTCGTGCTTGACTGTCACGGATTATCACTAGGTGAGACAAGTTGTTCTAATATTTTATCCAAACTTATGAATTATCATACGTTTCAATTGTTACAATTATCATCATTGTTGTTATGCTTATTTGAGAATATTGATCGCTATCCGCGACTTTTAGCCCGATTTTCTCGTCACATTGAGACGGTATTTTCCAGATATGCTCTCGTTACGTGTTCGAGGGAGTCTCCTGTTGAAAAATTTCACTATAAGGTCTCAAACGATTGTGTACTTATTTGTTTTTCATTCGACGATCGACTTTTGTTATTGAAAACAATTTCTATGCTCAAAAAAAAAATCTGAATATTGATTTTCAGTTTTTCACGACAACGCATCGCGTATACTCATGACCTTGCCAAGGTCAAACTGTCAATTGATAGTGCTGAAAAGTTCCATTTTAATATTAACCGGTCAGTCTTTTTTCGAAATGCCGGTACCGAAAAACCGGCAAACTTTTTCGAGGCTTTTGCGGATTTTATTTATAGATTTAATAATTATATAACTTAGGTTCGTTCGTGACGAAACTGTCATTGAAATGACTAGGCTATCGTTCGGTTTCAAGGAATCCCCAGTACATTCCGCGATTAGTTAATCCAACGTTACTTTTTCATTATTTTATTCACCCATAACATGTACGTTCGTGTTACAGAAAACTAACCTCAAAATATAGCACCATGCCCATTCAGAGCATCAAGGCCAGACAAATCTACGACTCTCGTGGTAACCCCACGGTTGAGGTGAGCAACATTATGATTTTTACGTGCTTAATATTGTCACACGTATCTAAACGCACGTTATTTAGGTGCCACTGCCATTCTTTATAATTTTGAATCATCCAACAGTAGAAAAAAATGTAAATTATGTTCGCAAAGCACGAGCAATGAAATATCATTTTAAGGATAAGACAAAACAAAAATATTAGCCAATTGCCGCGAATTATCGCGATTTCTTTCATGTTTAAAGAAATAGCACCGTTTCTTTTCTGCTTGTAAATCCAATTTACAACTGTTCTTAATGTTATTGCATCATTTTCATGATCAGGTCGATCTCGTGACGGAAAATGGATTGTTTCGGGCTGCTGTGCCTTCCGGCGCATCCACCGGAGTTCACGAAGCTTTGGAGCTCCGTGACAATGACAAATCCAAATACCATGGAAAATCTGTTTTCAAGGCAGTCGACAACATCAATAACATCATAGTTCCTGAACTTCTGAAGGTATTTTACTGTCGAGGTTGCATTAACGCAATGTAGACTTGCGAAAAGCAAATCAATTTCGTTCTACGTTGTGGCAGAAATGTTAAAGAAGGACAAAAAAAATTTGAAAGTTTGCACCAAACTTTGTTTCGGTTTGAATATTTTGACCTTGTACGCCATTTTAGTTTCTAGACGAATAGCAACACTACTGAGGTTTCTAAATGAACAATTTATTCATCAACCTGTTTCTTTGAGTCTATACATTCGATGAATGTGCAATAAATATCAACAAAATCGATTTAATGCATAATGTCAGTGGAAAAAACGATTGAATTTGTTTCCATATCAATTCTTTTTATTCATCAAATAACTGATGTTTTGATAAAAATTGTATATTTGCTTGCTGCAAGTGTTTTGATTGTCGGGTGAGAGTCTAAAATTTTCGTTTTTTGTTTCAGTCTGGTTTGGAGGTCACCCAGCAGACGGACATTGACAATCTTCTCTTGAAGATCGACGGTACTCCGAACAAAGCGAAGCTCGGAGCTAACGCAATCCTCGGAGTTTCTCTCGCTGTATGCAAAGCCGGTGCTGCCAAGAAAGGAATTCCTCTCTACAAGTGAGTCTCGTTTGCTTCGTTCTTGCACAACTAACGCGTCAATTTGACTGTAATTGCGTCATCCTGCTATTGTGCGATTACATCAACGCAACTAATACTTTCGGGAAGCAAATGCAGAAAACATGTCATTGTGGATTTTTCGATTAGACGTTGAATATTTTGGGGTTTCTACAGAAAAATATAAGGATGAATCTGGAAATCAATTTAATTAGAAATTCGGTGATTATTTCATTTTATCAGGTACATCGCCGAATTGGCTGGAAATTCAAACATCGTGCTCCCCGTGCCAGCGTTCAATGTAATCAACGGTGGCTCTCACGCCGGCAACAAACTCGCTATGCAAGAATTCATGATTTTGCCATTGGGTGCGGCTAACTTTACCGAAGCCATGAAAATGGGCAGCGAAGTTTATCACTACTTGAAGGCTGGTATCAAGAAGAAGTTCGGTCTTGACGCAACCGCGGTCGGTGACGAGGGTGGCTTCGCTCCTAACATTCTGGAGAATAAGGAAGCCCTTAATCTCATCATCGATGCTATTAAGGTGAATATTTTACTTTTCAGGATCATATTATTGCGAAAAAGTCGAGACAACATGGAAAGGAATATTCATAACTAAGATGAATATAAATGAGTCCAATCAAAAGATAGTAAACTCAATTTTTATCGCTTTTGACATTCTTGAAACAAGAATCGAACGAATGTTTGGGTTCATTCCTTGGCTGATGAATCATTTCAAAAGATAGTTCGTTCTTTTATCTCTGAATATTGATTTTACATCAAATAAAATTTTGCCATAATCACGCAGACCGCTGGATACGAGGGAAAAATTAAGATTGGTATGGACGTAGCTGCGTCTGAATTCCACAAAAATGGCAAGTACGATCTTGACTTCAAGAATGAAAAGTCCGACCCTGCCACGTATTTGGAACCCGATGCGCTCAAGAATCTCTACCTTGAGTGGGTGAAGGATTACCCCATCGTTTCTATTGAGGATCCGTTCGACCAGGATGGCTGGGACTCGTGGACCGCGTTGACAGCGGCTACGCCAATTCAGATCGTCGGTGACGATCTTACCGTGACCAACCCCGTGAGGTAATATCGTCGTTTTAGAACTTATCGATCCAAAATTCACAATGTTTCAAAAATTCACCAATAAATAAGGAACTATAAATTTGGTGAAAATTTGGAAAAGCAATTGAATGTTTTATTGAATTTCAGGATTCAGACGGCGATTGAAAAGAAGGCATGCAACTGCCTCCTCCTGAAGGTTAATCAAATCGGCAGCGTAACCGAATCGATAAACGCTCACAAGTTGGCGAAGAGTAACGGTTGGGGTACGATGGTATCTCATCGATCGGGTGAGACTGAGGACACGTTCATCGCTGACCTGGTTGTAGGTCTGTCGACCGGTCAGATCAAAACTGGAGCTCCTTGCCGTTCGGAGCGATTGGCCAAGTACAATCAAATTCTTCGTATCGAGGAGGAACTTGGCGCGGCTGCAAAATACGCCGGCGAAAAATTCCGTAACCCAACCGCCTAAGAAGGTTTTCACTTTTCTTTTCGAGAGTCAATACGGTTGGGAAAATATTACACGGTCATTTCAAAACCAAATAAATGAACAAGTTCAATAAAAACATATTAATGACGCCGTGTAATAAAAACGAAGCATAGTAAACGACGGCGCGTTCGAAGTTAAAAGAAAACAAAACAATAAGAAAAATAATATTCACACCCTGTTAAAAGTTGACACTGAGAAATCGGGATAGAGATAAATATCCCTTTCGTAACTGGTCTGAGCGCTGTAGTACGGACAATTTTTGACGTTTCTCGCGCACATTTTTACTTTTCGTTTCCTCCCTGAGCCAAATAAGGGTTTAGTACTTTCGTTCTGCCCTGAAAATATCGTACAAAATACCCGAGAGAAACTTCGAGTCCAAAACTCTCGCGACGAAGAAAAAAAAACGAGCTAATCTTCAGTTTTTTCTTTCCAGAGTAGTTGGAACGAATATAAATATGATATTGTTGATATGCATTGTTGTCGATGTGGATTGCATTATCAGAGATTGATGAAATAATAAAAGAACGTACCTCGAAAACTAGTCAAATTATTTTTCGCCTCCTGCCCCTACATTTGATTAATTTCTATTTCATCCTAATCTATTCAACTCTTACATGTCTTCGTTGACTGCAACGCTTAAGTTTTATGTATTTGATTACTTTAATTAGTAAAAAATATACAATTAATCACTTGAATACAACATTAATAAATAAATCACTTAATCGACTCAACAGCCACATAAACAAATAATTACATGTTTCTTTTTTTTTTTTTCAAATCATGTTCAGGTAACTTCGGTAAATTTCTTGAAAGCTTTAACAAGAGAGATCTTAATTATGCACTGTTCGCTGTCAACGTTACGTTCCCCTTGGGCTCTTTCGTTCTCATCACCCACAGCACATTCCCCTCCTTAAACATGAATCGTTAAACTGTTAAATATTTCGAATGAAAAATTGAATTTTTCATCAATTTTTCATCGTTAATCATTTCTTACTTGGAAATAATCTTCAATCTCTTGGAGTGTCCGATCTTTCGTTTCTGGAAGCGCGACGTAAATAAAAACGGCTTCTAATAAAGCTGATGCACCGAATATTGTAAAGATTCCAGTCATCCCCACGAGTTCGTTGATCTGCAAAAATATTCTTCGTGTTAATTCTATTATCTGAGTTTTTTTATTCATTTCGTTTAGACATCGTGCTCGCCAAAACATTTTTGCTGTGTTTCGAAATTTTTATTTTTCTTAGATGATTTCACGAATTCCCAGAAAAATACAAAACACGTGTACAAAATTTCAGAAAGAAAACGCGAACAGTTTGAAAATGATTTTATCGGGAAAAATAATTTTCGAAAAAAGACAACAATGCAACGTTGAACAGGAGAATCAACTTGAAGTAATTCGTACTTTTGTATCGGGTTCGTGAACATTTTTCTTGTTGATTATTCAAAGTGTTATAAAGGAAAGCGAAAGAGAATGGTTTTTCAAAATGTATCTAGAGTCAAAATAAAAATCGAGGACATTTATCAGCTCGTTGAGAACGACTTACCATTGGAAAAGCTTTGGTAACGCCGAAGAGGGAGAGATTGAAGACGAAAAAAGTGCATCCACCGCCAATGCCTCGCGCTCGTTGCGGCAAAAGTTCGCCCATCATTAAACCCGGAAGAGTCATCAGACCAACGGTGTTTGCACTCACGTACATAAGAATACAAACACCGATTACGTAACTCTGTGACCAATGTGAACAAGAAATCGATTAAGTTCAAATCGTTTAATTCCTTATATTTGTTTTTTCCTCACTGGAGCAATTTTATTTACAAAAGAATCGAAGCTTCGAAATTGTAATGCAGGGTTAAAAAAATCTTTTAAAAAATTTTAACAGCCAGTAACAAATGAGTTCCAAGCTAATTGCACTTTAGGAAAAATGTGTAGCTCAAAGGGTTAAAAAGATGAAAAAATAACGACAGTTTTGTTTCTTTCGTCGCTTTGAAAAATGTATTTTTGGCTAAAAATATTTTCGTCTACTTTTTGTATTACGTTTCGCTCTGCCCTGCCTAATATCAGTGACAGAAACTCCCAATGTTGTAGAGTCAGTTTCGTAAGAGAAGATCGAAAAATCGTTGCAGGCAGGAAATTGAAAATATTTCCTCGAATATAGAAAAAGTTTGCTCGCTTGTATCGGAGAAGAAATCGCTTCTTTATAAATCAAATTGCTTTGGGATATTCTTTGGGATCATAGCGAGAAGCACGTATATTCTGTAGCGATAAAAATAAAATTCTGAACTCACATCGATATAGGATTCATTGTCCTTGCTCGCGAGTGTGTATCCGGCCAATACAAGGGATGCGATTGCGGTGCCTGTTGCGGATAGTATGCCCAGAGTACGTCGGCCCATTCTCAGCAAAAGCACGCAAGATATGATGCAAAAAACAAATCTGACAACAGCTGTTAGTACAGCAGCGACGTAGTTGTCGATATTTCCGCCGCCTGACAACATCAAAAAGTAAAAAAGAAATATATATCAATAAAAGAAAAAATATATATATTTGCGTTAACGTTCCATACTGAATCGTCTGACAGTCAAAATGAAACAGACTATTCTCGATTTTTCTATGAAATGTTTGACGTGAAAATGTGCACAAAAAATATTCAGGCAATAATAAAGAAAATATCGTAATTGATGTAATTAAAAAAAAAAAAACAGGATCAATTTGGAATCGTTTCTTTCATTCAATTGTTTAAATATAAATTTGAACTCAATGAGTATAACTTACCAATATCTCTGACGAGATCAACACCGTAGAAAACAATAACGTATGTGCCACTCAATATTTGCAAAAGATTGAAAATATTTATGATGACGAGAGGTTTGAGAACACCAGGTTGAACAACTTTGTCAAACGCCAAAGATATAGTTTGACGAAAACTGGTTGGCAAAGATAAACGAGCTAAATCCTCCTTTGCTCGGACTTCCAAAATAGATATTTCAGTATCGACCTGTTGTGAGAAACAAGAATTAACAGATCATCGTGTGCTAATTACCCGTTGAAGTAATTAAGTTTAATTCGAGGGGAATCAATGAAATATGTGATAAAACAAAAATCTATTCATGTTTTATATAAATTTGTGCAACACAGTTTTATCTTCAAAATCCTATTGTCAAAGTGATTGATGCAACATAGCAAAAAAGAAAGTTCGTTCAAGGTTTTCAGAGTAATAAATTTACGATCGATTTGCCATAAATTCTGGAGTCTTCCCTTCAATATTAAGTGATAAAAAGAAAGTGGAGTGCAAAAATATCTGAAATAAATTTTCAAAACTAATCGAGACTGCAGACGGAGTGTGCTTTAGATTTTTTTTTCTCGCAAATATATAAATCTGATTGTATCTCCTAGCACGGTCTCGAGCAGAGTCGTTGAAATTGTATAAAAGAGCTAGGCGGCAGAATAGCTGGACAATAGCTCTTTTTATCTCTATTTCATTCCCGTTCTCACATCGCGAGGAGAAAAAAAGCCGATAACGTGGTTCAAGGTGATCTTAAAAAATGCAATTCTCGATTCCACACAGTTTCATCGTTCTTGACTATAGAATTGGCATAGTTTGGTTCAACTGTTACTGTTTTTGTTGCAAAAATTGATTAATAAATTAAATGAATGCATTTTTCGAACCATTTCGTAAGTATCAACCATAAATAAACATTAAAAATAAATGAATTCGAGGCCATTCATTTTCATTACCTGCTTGGTATCACCGCCTCTTAACCACATGAGAGCTTTTCTAGCAGAATTAATTTTTTTCTGGCGAACCAGCCAGGCAGGGCTCTCGGAAACGAGGCACAGAGCCACGAGAGCTAAACCTGGAAGAATTGTGCCGCAAAAAGCAACTGTTTCCCAGCTCAGGGTTGCACCAAGAGCATAAACCAAAAGAATACCACAGCTGTAAGCTGCGAAAGATCCACCTACAAGAAAACCCCGAAGTCCAGGATCAGCCATTTCGCCGACTAAGACCTGGTAATAAAGAAAAAAAATAAAAGATCCAATTTTTTCGAGCATGAACATAAACGCGAGGAAAAGTAAAAAACATCTTATTTCCTCATATTTTAAAAGCTTCGAATAGCCAAAATGCAAGAATGAGCAAAAATGAGAAAACAAATCATGTTTAGGTCCAATTACGAAAAGCCAGTTTGATGGAGATTTATTTTACCTGAGCTGGGACGGCGGTCAACCCGACTGCGAACCCGGAAACAACTCTGCCAACAAGAATCCATGAGATATTTTTAGCAAATCCAATGACTATCCATCCGAGGGAAAGAGGTATAGACGCCAGGATGAGACATCCACGTCGTCCTATGGCATCTAAAAGTGGCCCGGACAAAAGTGATCCAATCGGCGAGGCCAAGCTATGAACAGAGGCTGTACGAAGTCGAATCGAATTTTCATTAATAATGAATCCGTTCAATTAAATAATTGAAATTTGTATACGATGTTCTATGAAATTTCGATATTTTGGTAAACGAAAATAAATGAATAACAGCAAATTCTACTTTTTGTATTCACAGTGGGGTTCTTTTTTTTTTTCTTAAGCAAGGAGTATGGAATTAAGAAAAAAACGAGAACCTCAATCAAGCTAATGTGGCAATACAGATTAAAAGAGAAAAAGTTGCGGTGGGGATTAAGGAAAAGCTCCCGGTAATTGAACGTGACTTGCCTCAGAATTAACCGCGTAAAGAAAGACAAATCGTTCGTTCGTTACTGAAGTACATCATCAATTGTAAAATGTGACTTTTCCGACGATATAAAAGCGCACAGTAAAGAATCAAAATGAAAAGAAATTGGTAGGACGACGAGGTTTTCATTGACTGTGTAGATAAAAAAAAACTTTACGATGCATTCTTGATAGATAATGAAAGAGTTAATTCGAAAGAACCAATGAATCGAGACTATTTGTTTTATATGAAGAACATAAAGTTTCTCTATACTACAAACAATCGAGGAGGTTAAAAATATATACGTATATAATTGTCCTGGCTGTAATATCTAGATATAGGTCATGTTACATATTCCTGACACTTTGATCGTCGTCGGACTGACCTACATACGTGAAAATATAATTTGCTTATATGACAATGGCTAATCCTAAGACCTCGTTTATAATAACGTTACATAAATCTGCTGATCGAGCAATTGGAAGAGAGGTGTCCTTAGAAGAAATCACGATGAAAATCAACGTCCTCGCGTGAATCTCTACACCGGAGTTTCATAAATATGACATTGAATAATGTTAACTCAATAGACGGAGTATTTGTTCGATGTCGACGTATACATGAACGTCGATTAATCATATAAATAGTCCGAATGGACGTCAAGGTTCACGGGAGCGTCGTAACCTGGTGGGTAAAGCGTTAAGGAATCGTTACTTTGGCGTCTGTCGAATATTTCCAATTGACAATTATCTTCAATGTGTTTCTATGCCGTTCGACTTAATAAGATTCCAAGGATTTAAATTCCATTTGAGAGGTAGGTCTGGTTCGGTGAATTTCATCTCATTGAATTAATTCAGCAACTTTTTTTCTCAATCTCTTTGAATTTTTCTCCATTTTGTATTTCATATCAACTCTAAACTCATCAGCCAAACCTTATAATAATTATTACGTTAATCTATAATCTGCGAAATGAACTTTGCAAATTTCTTTGCTAATTACTCTTCGCAGAATTGAGAGTGGAAAGAAACGATGAGTGTTCATGGCTTTATAGACTCGCTCCTTCAAACCCAGAGAACTTGAGCTAAAATCTCTCTCCCCTTTATCCTCGTAAGATCCTCGTAAGGTCCTGAAATCCCTCTTGCAACGGACTTTATTTGCTCCCTCTAGACTCTAGACAATCGCAGCTTTAGACGAAGATAAAGATTTACAACGTTCTGAGTAAACAGCTGGAGATTACATCACAGACAGTCGTATACACATACGAAATACATTAAAATTTCTGCAAATGTTTCATCTGTATATGAAACGTTCTATAATCACGTAAAATAAATCCAACATTTCCGACCTATAAAATTTCGATTGAAAATGAGAAAAAAATGAGATTCCAAAAAATTTTGAAAAAATTAGTCGTGTTGTATATATCCACACGATTCAATGGAAATGCCATATATATTTTTCTATTGTTAAGCTCCATTCGAATAGAACGATAAAGAGCGTGGAAACTTTGCAATAAACGGTTTGATAACGACGATTCAAACGATTCGATACTTGCCAAACTTTTGCTTTGCGCGGCTTTCAATAGCTTCAATAACACGCACGCGGAGAGATAAATTTCATGCATACATTCGGGAATTAATGTTTTGTATACACTATCATTCGGACAGGAGACAAAAAGAGAGAGAGAGAGAGGGACAGAGAGGTTGGGAAGATCGACGTGCTTCGGTGGTTTTTACGATGCGATAAACATGTTCCATTCTCGTTCCATGATTTATTTGGCAGTGCAGCCCCTATACTATTTATCAGTGGAAACGCACTGGTCTATGAAAAATACTACGTTTTGTGCGAATAAAACATTGGTGGAGAAGAGTTCGAATTTTCAGATAGAACTCGTCACATATTCTCTACAATACTTATTAAAATTTATTTTTTCATCATGTATCATGATTAAAACAAATTAAAAATGTTCTATTAGTTTTTAGAGACAATTTCGAACGTATCAATTCATAAATAAGTGAACAATATTATTCCAGGAATGAACTTTGACTAATGTAGCGTGGAAAAATTTGGTTAATCGAATTGGGACTCGCTTTGACGTACAATAAACAGCTGATAATGATTCATACGAAAATTTCCTATATTTGTGGCACTTTCATAAACCCAACTTTCATTGCTACGTTCTTTGTGAATGGGGAAAAATTCTTCGATTTATACTGATTCGTTGCGAAAGGGATTCTCCATTTTGCATTTCTCCTCACCCCAGCAATAAATTTCTGTCAGAAAAATAGTTAAAAGATTGATCGGTTCGATTTTATTTTCGTGAGCCACCGCGTATCAATTACATCGCTAAAGATGAATAAGCTGTCATCGTAAAAATGATTTAATTAATTATTTCGTGGGCAACGAAGGATTCACGCGATAGATGGAAACGTTGAAGATTCATTGAATGTCAAAAGAGCTTAGAACCCAAACGTGAGTCAGCTGGAACGATTGAATGAAATAAAAAAAATATCTAGGTCAGTTTCACGCGCACGTTACGAGTTATAGAAATGAATATTATGAGTATAATGTGTATGTATATATATATATAGCGAAGTATATGAACGGACAACCAAGTATAAATTGTGCGAGTCATACACAGACTGATCTCGTTTGAAAAAGCACGAAGGACACTATGAGCCTGGTAAGGCCCTTGAACTTCGTTCTATTCTCAGAGGCCGTTTCCCCGTTCAACGGACCTTGACAATTCACGAGTTTTGACGAGCAATAATAGTCCACATGCCCCTCGATGACACTTTATGCTATGCAACGCATAGCACACACACTTTATCTCTTGGTGTGAGATTCATCTACGAGCTTGCGCTAGTCAAGATTAGTCAATTAAACTCTCGAGACCAAAATTAAATGCGATGAAAAATTATTCACATTATTACTCCATAATTAAATGAATATTTTCATTTAAGAAAATATTCGAAGGTAAATTCGAGGATATTTTTTGGAAAGATACTGAAACGAAAAAATCAATAGAAACATGAATTTGAAACATTAGTATAAGAAGTCCACAAAAATGTTTCATTTCTGTGTAGATTTTCGAAGTCGAAATAGAACAATGATGATTACTTTACACAAATTTGATTTTTAGTAAACATTTCAGTCAATCTTGATTTAAATGTTCAGCTAGAAAATATACTTGATAATAACAAATATCCTAGTCAGGTAGGAGGATATTGAAAAGTGTATGTTGTACCTGCAAAGTTATATCTTATCACTTTAGATTATCGTAGAGTAGAAAAAAGTAGATTGCTGATAAGCAATGCTTCATTTCTGTCATTTTTTTCGTTCCATCTCAAATGCTGTGAATCAGCATTGATAAAGAGAAGCTTATAAAACTGTAAATGCAACGTTCATAAACAGTATTGTCGCGGGAGTGTTGTGTTTCGTTGGTAGAAACAACATCGACGTCAAAATAGCGAGGAATATAAAAGGGTTGCGATTAGAAATACCACGTGCGATGTTAAAACCATCGGCTCCACCGATTTCATCGGTGGAGGATTCAGTTTATTCAAGACCGGAAGTTGTTACGATACCGTCACCACCACCACAACGAAATCCCGTACAATCACCTATCAATCAACATTTCAACACCAGTGATACGTATCCTTCGGCCACGTCAGGACCTCGAGTAATCTATGTTACGAACCCACAGACGACACAAACCAAGTCTGGTAATTGACACAGTTTTTTTTACCGAGAAAAACAATTTTTGCTCATTTCAACAGTTTTAACGTAATGAGTACAGAAAAAACGAATTATCAAGAGATAAGCTGCTGGAAATCAGTACGAATTTGATTGAATTTATAATCCTTTCAATCGTTTAAGTGCTCAAATATTTTTTGTTCCATTTGAAACAATTTAATTTGTTTTCTAAATAAATCAATCGTATTTGTGTTATTGAAGTTGAAATTGACAATAGTTTATCATATTTCACAGGTTGCTGCAGATCCAATGCATCGCGAACAATAACGTGAGTATCGAATCACTTCAATTGTACTCTTTCGTGTGCTGCATCTTATCATTTAGAAAATGATGAATAGGAATCGTTATCCATACACACAAACAAAAAACAGCTATCAATTAATATTTGATATTTGAGTTGGCTGTCGTATTAAAACCAAAACTAAATCGATCCAAAAGTTCATTTCTTTCGCTTGAAAACCAGTTCTTTCAAACTGTAGATAAAACGAAAAAAAACAATTGCAGCTTTTCCGAAAAACCCCGCCCCTTTCACAATTTCCGAATCAACGTAAAAAAAAGAACTTCAAAAGTCGCGTATAAACCACAAATTTGTGTATTATTCCAAACTATACCCGCCGTGTGTGCAGTCTTCACTCCGTCATTGTTGTACGCCGCATGTGCTTTATATTGACCGTGGTTACGCGGTTCTAACAAACTTCCGAATTCATACACAGCCTTTTGTTTGCTGGCAGTTCATGTATGTGAGCTGTCCTACGTCAAACTATCCTAACTCCGCAGCTTTCAAAACCTTATTTTTTTCTACTATACGACGGTTAACAAAAAAATAATAAAATTTTGCAGTCGTTCTTAATTGTCTCAAGTTCGAAAACACAGAAACCAAATTTGGTGTTAATAATCAAAGTGTTGATTAAACTTGACAAGTGGACAAATAATCAAGATTGAAAATATTTCGCTTTTTTATTTTACGAAATAAATCTCGTGGTAAATAGAGATAGCGACTGAGATAATCGAACGAGATATAATGTCGACCTATTTGGCATGAAATTTCCTGTAGGTACTGTGGGTTGTATATATCTATTTGGATATAAATGTGTGTGCAAATCGTGACAGCATCGAAACCAATGTACACACGACTGCGTTATACGGGATAAAGGGCGTACGAGGGAAAAGGGTTGAAGGAGAGTGGGTGATGGGAACTGCGGCTTCGAGTTTCATCCCACAAATTTCGCACAACTATAACGAAGTTTCCGTTAACTTTGCCTTCCTCCCTTTCCCTTTTATGTATGCGCATGTACTCAATCGGAAAGGATATTCCTTCAATCCTTCGGCGTAGAGGTAAAATCATTAGAAACCTAGCAAATTCGACCGAATTTCAAAGCAATAAAGATTTGACGCGGTTTTCATTTCACAGCTAATAAGGGAACGATGTGATAATTTTAGTCTTATGATAGTTGACAATTTTCAATTCAAACGGAAAAGGTTTTTTGTGTAAGTTTCACTTGAAAGTCAATTATAATCTTATTTCCGTGAAAAAACTTGAAAACCTATCTTCGCTAAGTCGTTTATTTTGCAAATGTTATGAAAGCCTTTTTGTCCAATCCACCGTAGATTCGCTTACACTTAACTTCTGCATTGACACACTGAGTTGATTTGAGGTTAATTTGGGAGATTTATTTTGTGTAATAATTTTATTCGTTTTTTTTCTGAGCCACAGTTGTCACTGGGACCATTTAAAATGTCAGTCTGAAGCAATGACAATGTAACGCAAATAATGTTATTATGAAAAATTCATTAACTTACCAATCCACGATCCCATTTCCCGATTTATGCGAAGTGTACCATTTTTCTCAGCCAATTGTGGTAACAATACAGCACTGTAACCAATGGGCATACCTCCTCCTGCCGTCAGTGTCAATACAGCACCGGCAACCATACACTAAAATTCGGATCGAAAAAGAAAAAAAATGATAATCACTAAAAACAGAAAAAACGAGATCGAAAAATCGCGTTGTTTAGCGATATTACGAAGACGAGGTTGAGCTTTAGGTCACAGGGGAAGTAGTTTAAAAGTCATGTTAAGGAAAGAGAAAAAAGTATAATCCGCATAGTTTAAAAGATAATCTAATGTAGGTCATGCCCCTTTTTCCTTAAGAGTCGATATATTCACGTCTCGTTGTATAAAAAGTTTGGGTTGGAGCACTTTACCCCGTGGATAAATGACCTCTCCCTTGCGACCCTCGTTTCATATATCTTTTGATATTCATATGTATACATTTGCAAAAAAAAATGTATATATTTATATTCTGCTTGTCCTCAAGTTTTTTTTTCAGTTTATATATATTTTTTTAATATTACGGTCGAAGAAAAAAAAATTGAAAACATGGAAGTACTAAAAATAATGGACATCCTCGAGGTATAACAACGAATTCACAGACACCAACACGTTTAAGTGCCGGTACGGTTGGTAATATAAAGTACCAGAGGGATAAAGAAAGTACGGGGGAGTGGTGAGAAAAAATAACCACAAACCTCTCGAGTAGACAGTCATAGAAATAAAGTAAAATATATCGTTGAGCGAAATAGTTAGACTTTGTTCTCTGAAGAGCAGCCCGTGACTTTTTGGATGTTTCTTATCATTTAATGCATAGCATGGCACAAATTTGGCACGTTTTTTCTTAATTAGGGAGATTTGAATAATCACAGCACGAGCAAGTAATTTGATATTGATAGAAAAATTAACTTTTATGATGATTGGGAGACTTCTTTCTTTCGAAAATACTGACAGAATTGTCTTGTTCGTTCTAAATTTAATAAATTATAATTATCATTGAATAACAGAAGGAGAAATTTTTTTTTTCTACTAATTTAAAAATATGGTTACTCTCACCTGTGCGAATACACCTCTAAAGTTGGACGAGTACTGGGTCGAAATAACAGAATCGTTTCTTCCCATAATCTGATCTTTCGTTTTAATGCTAACTCCATATGTGTCATTATTATTAGATTTATCATTATTGTTATTATTATTCTTTTCTTTGATGTAAGCCAATGCCGCATTCATTCGTTCCGTTTTAACGATATTAGGCGAATATCCAAGCATAGCCTCGGTTTCTTCACTAAAAGTGAAGGAAAAAATTGATGAATTATTAATTGGGCAATGAGATCTCAATCTGGGACTCGCACATAGGCCAATATTGTGGTACGCGATAAAAAACATTACTCACCACGATCCCGGCGCCATTGCTCTCGATTTTTCTTCACACTCCTCCAACAATCAATCGCTTCCAACGGATAATAATTAATTCTCGTGCAAAAAATCAATAATTTAAATATTATGGCCTGCGGAAATTGTTCAATGGAATATACACTCGCACTATAAATAGTCCAATCCCAGTGAAGCTCTAATTTGATCTGATCGCATTGATTCGTTTTTATTTAATATCTCATTTTACACTATTCGCATTGTATGCTTTCTTTACATTCTTATTTAATTTTATTGTTCACCAAAATATTTATTACTCTCAAAAGCTGGATAATCTGTATCTTAAAACACAAAATAAACGGAGCGAAGTAGCAACCGGTGAATGAATAATACTAAAGAATGATTTGAATTCGATGAATTCGATTGTAACTTTAAATTGGCCGAGTCTCACGATCGTCCAGTGTACGAACTGAGAGAAACGTTTTCGATCTGGTGCTTTTATAAGCAGCCAAGAGTTTGTGATTGGGGCATGTGGAAACAGGGCCTGGCAGAAAATGGCGTGCATTGCATATGTAACCATGTACAATAAATGTATATACGTATATTTATTGGTGTAATTTGCACAAGCTGTAACGCGACGTCCGCGATTAAATTATATTCACGAGTAGTGTGAGTCCGTGCACGCGCAGAAAATCGGCCTTCACCCTTTATGCCGGTGACCACTCTCTAAGCTTTATACGTTACTATAAGTTGGAGACCCTGAAATCGGATGACTCGGAGAGTCCTTACGTACAAATACGCGCGCCCTACGTGCCGAACACGATCTTCCTTTTCCTTGTTCTATACAAAACATATACATATTCATGTGTTTTTCACACTTATGTACTTCCCGGACAAGACAAAATTATTAAACATTCTTATGGAGTTTCCGGAAGACACTGTCAATACACAAATCATCAATTGATACCCAACGATTCCTTTCATGAGCACGATCCTCCTTAATACATTTTTCATTTTATACAATTTACATGAAAGTTTGTATGTATGGGGTTTTGGGATCGCTGTTTACAAATCCGAACTCGCGGAAATCGAAAATATGCAGAAATTTTCCATGTATGCAATCGTTGGTTTGGATTGTACACAGGAATTTTTGTCGGGCTTCTCAAAAAGCTTCCGAAATGCTTCCCGGTTCAATAATGAGTTCAATTCATATGTAATATTCGTTCAAGTTCTTTTTAATTCGGTGCTTAGTGGCCAGTGAGCGGAAACCTCGGTTGGTTCGTTAATAATTGTTACGAAATTGCCAGGGTCCGAGATCTTCGCTCTGGCTAGTGTCTTCCCAAAGAGAACCCTTGGGAAAGCTGTATTTAAATGAGAATAGTGAACAGGTATTGAGATGAGAATAGAGGGAACTGCCAGTTAAACGTACAGCATTATGCAGATTGCTTCGTTCGATGGGGAAAGCTTTCGAGGGTTTGACGAGGAAAATTTGCCTCTTCCCTTACCCAGCAGCACATTAAATATGTTATCTGAATGAAAGAATTCTTTTTTTGTACATGCTGTAGCATGGAAATAATAGGAAACGAATATGAATAAATATGTTACGATACCCTCAATTTTTACCTCGAAAAACGAAAAAAAGTCCATTGCCAGTTGGAGGGCCAAGCTTTATGAATTTATTCAAGACCGTTATTCAAATCTCTCTTTCGTATGAATCAATGAAAAAAAAGATAACTTGAATGAAAAAGCGACTTTGCGAAAAACTTATCAATAATAAAAGATATGGAGTATTTTCCATTGTTTTAATCGGTTACTCAAATTTCATCAGTTTTCACGATGGGCCGAAAATACAAAAACATCTGCTCGCAGGAATTCTTAGGATATTAAGGTTGTAAGCTTGCAAATTGGCGAGGCAAGCAAAGCGAGAATGTTTCGTGATGTGGAAAAGCTTAATTAAAAGGAATTCTTGCAGAAAACAACGTACAAATTTGAAATGGAAAAAAGTCAGATGGGAAAAGCTGTTTCAGTCAATTATGCAAGGTCTAATATTTTGAGTTTGTAACATTCATATTTACATGTATGATGTATACTTAAAGGGACTACAATTGAAAGTGAATCGTCTGCGATAGAAATCAGCAGGCAAGGTGATGCCGGGTCTGTCTGATGGGATCTGTCACGTTTGTCATACGTCATATACTCGTCTCGTCTCTTCATTGGGTACAGATAACCTTGACCTGCTATCCCTTTATGAATCACAGACAAGGCCGTCACTTCAACTTGACCGATTGTGTACTATTATTAACGACTGGTATTATGGTCATTCTGTATACATTGTTTTCCTATCAAACTATTGTACGTTCGAGCAATGAATTTCGAATTTCTATTGCTC
Organism: Campoletis sonorensis; assembly: GCA_013761285.1. Taxonomy (NCBI): domain Eukaryota; kingdom Metazoa; phylum Arthropoda; class Insecta; order Hymenoptera; family Ichneumonidae; genus Campoletis; species Campoletis sonorensis. The sequence continues at coordinate 5,815,086 of JACEOJ010000079.1, forward strand.
GTTGCATGATCAATACATATCTTCCTCGCTTTTCGGATGAATGAAGATGCACATGCAAGGTTTGTGAAATCGTCTTCACCCACTTGAATAACGGCTTGAATAACTTGTTCACTTTTAATCTGAAATATTTGCGTGTTAATAAAATCGTTTTGTAGGTCCACCTGCTTTGTATATACAAAACGTGTTAAATAAGTGTATATTATGTGTGCCAGTCATTATTACGACTGCTCATTGCAATTTTAACGCATAAATATATTATTCAAGCCCTTAATTCAATTTTATGCGCAAATAACAACGGATCTTTTGCGTTCCCTTCCACAGTGTCTTATTGTTGATTCAGCTGAATCGTATTGTCTTTCATATTTATATATGTCGTATGAGTTAACTGGTCCAAGGCCATGTACAAGTGTCATGCATTACATCCCAACGAGAAGCATATTATATCAATTTCTTTCACCGCCGTGCATTATGATTCCGTATTGTAAAAGTTATTTCATCCCGACCGATACTTTAACACGATGTTTGGTTATGCATTTCCAGAGACAAAGATTTTAATTCTGTCACTCAAAAAAATCACCGATTCTAATATCTCCTTCAGTAATAAATCGTAATTATAATTTACAATAAAAATGCAATTTCTCTTTTTTTTTCAGTGCCCTCGTCGTAGCCATAATCTTGGCGGGGGTTATTACCGCAATTGTGAGGGCTCTATTCACAGAGGGGAGATACTGAAAAATCAAACGTCGATTTAAAAAAATACTCGTCCACAAAAACAAGTGAAAATCGACCCCACAAACTCGCAAATGGAAAGTTTCAGCCTCTCTACATAAGTCTTCGATGGAAAAGCTCTGCCACACTCTCGTCCTTTTCATGTTTCACTAAAAATGTACTTGCGGATACTTTGATGTTTGGAAAGAAGAAATGAATTAAAAAGAAAATACTAAATTGTGAAATAAATGCTGTCGTGATGTGCCTCTACAGGTCAGTCGAGTTCAATACTATTGTGCCTCTCGTACCAGCAGAATACCGATGTATACATATACACGGCAGCTCGACGCTTCTAATACAGAGCAGGACTTCATTCGGTATTCCCTTTGTCTCTTGCACTAATTCCGTATGGCAGATTGCCAATGATCAGAGACCTCAGAATACAGATATATGAATATGCAATACATCTTGCTCTTGTGTAGCAACAAGCAGAAGGTATAACATCGTACGAGATACATTCATGTAGTATAAATCATGAAAATGAAAAGTACAAATGTGATAAATCTCATGTGTCGAGAAAACTAATGAATTATATTAAACGTAATGGGTTCATTTTATAATGTCAAGAATAGTAATATATTTCGCAGGAAAATGCGAAATTATTACGTACCTTTCTTTTGGCCCAGGAGATTAAAATTTCCATTTCTGTCCTACGACGTTACGCTCTCTAAACCTTTATATTTTCATTCCCACGGATGCAGCGACTGAATAAAAGGACACCTGGTTAATCATAAGCCCATCCTCTCTCACGCGCAGCACATACAGACAAAGCCGCGAATACTTTTTGTAATAATTAATTACAGTTGCACCAGTCACGATACAAAAACTCATTTTTCCGCTACCTTCAACTTTTTTAATTCATCAAAGAGAAAAGGAAATATTTTCTTCTCTGACCCGTAGAATATTGCCCGACAAGAAAAATTAATTTCGCATTTAATTAATTTTTTTTTTTCTTTTTTGGAGCAGTATAACTTGGAATATGAAAACGAAATTGACATTATTTTCTAATGGAAAAAGGAAATACGAAAAATCTCTGATATTTCGTTGTGAGAACTTGGCGAATTTTTAGTTCGCATAGTTTTACAGGTAGTAAAAATGACGGGTTTCAACTCCTGTATAACCCAAGTACAAACGGTTGTGATAATGTACGTAAAATACAACTTTGAATATTACTTTTACTGTTTCACATAAATTAGTGCTGATCTCGATCAATGTGGAGAATGGAAATATTCCATTTATACATCCCAGAACGTTTCTGGAGGTCGATGACGATAATAACAATAACGCGATCCATAAGATGAAGATAAAATGAAAAAAAAAAGCATAACATTTTGGTCGAAATAGGAAACATAAGTGTTACGGTCGAAATGGACGAATTGAATGGGTAACTGGAGACACTTAGTAGATATGTGTATAATGTTGCATACTGTTTCAACCCTTTTACACGTACCACTTCGTCAGTTCCCAGGCAAAAACCATCAACAAACGTCTACCTCTCGCTAGTGGGGTAATGGGCAAAGAGATATAAGAAAGAAACGTTCAAGAAGGAAAACCGGATATTCTTCCTTCTCCGTTTTCCCCTTGTTTCCGTCCATTTTCCGAGAAACGTCGTAGAAAAGAAACAGCACAGAGATTATCCTCGAAGAGGAATGGAAATGTGTAAACACTTTAGTTTTACAAACATATAAGCAACATGGGAGTTTAGAGTTGAGCAGTTCAAAAATATACGAACGATTGAAATCTTTCGAAACTTTTTTCTCTAAGACCGTAACTCTGAAATTTGTCTGTTGAAGTGACTGCTTGAAGCGTGAAAGTTGGTCGAAAAATGAGTCTATCAGAAAATTGTTCTACTTTATATAGAATAATAAAGAATACCTCGTGTCAATGCTGTCTGTGCCTCTGGCTATTTTAAGAAAAGTCATATTATCTTGAGACTCGAGAGATCGGTGAAATTTTCGTTTTACGGTACAAAAGAGATGAGTCGACGACGGGGTCCTTATCGAAGACGGTCTAGCACTCGTTCAAATGGAAGGGAGAGGAGAATGATAGAATGTTAGAAAAAAAAGTTGGAAAAAGTGTACACGAGAAGCTCTTATAAAATAAATAAGACGGGAGAGAAAGTGCGATCGAAGGCTTTTCATCGTATCCTTTTTCTCGTCAGTTATACATACAGTTTTTTTTTGTTTTCACTCGGCGCACCTTCTCTTCCTTTTTTCATCACAAGTAATAAAGTTTCACTGCAAAACCAGATATATTCTTGAAGGAAAAAAAATGTTCGTGAGAGTGAGGACACCCGTGAAAGTACGTAATCGATCGCTTCCTGAGGAAAACTTCAATATACAAAGCTATAGGTATACATGGACAGATTCATATAAAAAAGTATACGAGTGTCTGTTCGTTGCGTTTATAGATACACGAAACCTATAAAGTACGTTAGACCGAAGTACGTATTCCTGCACTGTGAATTATTCAGTGATATCGATGGATTAAGCTCATGAAAAAATTGATGTCACGTATTCGACGAAATTCAAGAATCCGTCTCTAAACCACCTCCAATTGCTAAATATTTTTCATCGTTTTATTTACCCACCCCATTAATCTTGTATTCGTTTTCGAAGTTATTATCCTGTTTTTTTTTGTCTCGCGGCTAAGTTATTCGTGACAAAACATTTCGCGTGTCATTTCGATCGAGAAATCCGTAGTTTCTCGCGCCTTATACCAGTCACGCAAACAACAAAAGATCTATGACAATGATTAAAACTCATTGTGAAATGAAATACATTGCGTAGCACTCTCGATAAGTATAATTACCGTTAAATCTTTAATGAATTGTTTCCAAATTGTTTGACGGGGTCTTTTTTCAAATGTTTTTATCCCGGGGAAGAAAAAAGGCTTCACGAATAGGATGATTCTATCAGTGAATTGCCGTGAGCCCTAGTAAATCCATTTATAATGAATGTAACACGACATTTTAACATTGGTGGGGTTTCTTAAGTAATTGTCAAGTTATTTATACCATAGTATTGACAATAGAAATACATCTGCTAATATCCTGTAACTGACGTGATTATTTGTTCAATTAATTAATAATACGTTAACATAAATAAATAAATAAATAAACAAGTCAACTCATCTATTCAATTACGTAAATTTCACTTGTAAAGAATCCGAGAAGAACGGGCCACGGCACACAAAGGTCTGAGATTTTAGTCACAAGGATGTGGTATATTGTTTCTTTGGATTAAAAGGCCCATCTGGAGATGATGTGGGTATTGTCATGGAAAATGAATATCGGTCTGTTAAACGTTCCAAATTATCTCTTACGAATATTTATCACAATGGGATATTTCAGCACCAGGCTCGATTACGCGCAGTGAATTGTGAAAGAGACATTTTCAGATATTAATATTAAATACGTAAACTTGAATGTATACAGAATAATCGAAAATTTATGATAAAACAAGAATCTTTAGTGTTAACGAAGTGGAAGTTTTTTTTGTTCAAGTTGTAAAGGCATAAAATCATAATTTTTTCAATGCTGTTCAAAATTTCGTGCCTTGAAAATAATACAGCAACAATTGATGCGAATTGATCTTAGTTTTAAAAACAAACAATCGAACTTACGAATACATTGAATAATTTAATACATTATGATTATTTTACTACTTTTCGAACTCGAAATATCAACTATCAAATTATTGTCATATGTGTTTACCGACCACCGAGAATGATAAGTGGATTGTGGACAACCCTGTATAAGCTGTGACGCGAGAGTATAATGCAATTAACTACTTGAAAATGAATTAGACAGAGCGTCGAAGCGAGGAAAGATATATAATTAAATCAGGATCTAAGCGTCTTAGAATCAGTGAAGATACGAGAGCACATCAGCTATGAGCGAAACCACAATTTATTACACTTTTCATGAGTTTATATTTTTTTATGAAATAAAAATAACAATTTACCGAAGATTTCAGACTTTTGAAGGTTTTAAAATTCCTTAGTATCTGTAAAAATTCGTCAAATATTTTCAAATTGAGAGGACGCAATTTGTCAAAGAGATATTTCTTTTGACGTCACATCTTGATGGCAGTTTTAATTCCGCTGAAAGCTAAAATCCCAATATTTCACGTATGACATACGGAAGAAAAGTACTTTTTAATCCATCCGGAATGGGAATAATGACAAATCGTCTGAAAGCTAACTCCAAGTGGGTGCCCGGAGAACATCTTTCTGCTGACATCATAAATCCCAAGCTACAGAGCTTTCATCATATTGATATATCTATAAACGAATGTTACATATCTGTTGTCCAAGGTACTCCAAGTTCGGAGAGAGTTTCGAATGAACATCTGGGGTCCATGCATCGACAAAGTTCTACAGTCAATATTAGAACCAATCTAAGTTTCTTTCAATGTAGTCAGATTTAGATATTGGATAAATTATTTGGACTATGGAAGTAATCATAGGTACGACAGAGAAGTTAGAACTTTTCAAAAAATATATTTTTATCACTTGAGTGGAGTTTCTTAACAATTTTGATTCAATTTTTGGCTGTTGTTTGAATCAATTATACTTGTCGTAGAATTGAAAACAAATTGAGGGACTACTTTTATTCACTGTTATCAATGTTCAGCAAAATGTTCCCTGGAACCTTCGATATCGTATTGTAGCTCAGTCTTGATGTTTAATGACGGCAGAAACACAATTTTGTATTCATTGTATGAAAAATCTGATGTTTTTGACAGATCTATCAGCTACACGCCAGGCAGACCCGGTTGGAAACATAGTGACCAAAGAAACTGTCGGTCGTTCTAATTGAATTTGCCGAGAGTTCAATTAATCTCGACTAACTGTTGATCCTGCGTCGGCCATTCGGTTCAAGATTTATTGATGGCTTTATTCGCGATTCTCCTCACTATAAATTCAGAAACGTAGTTTTCCATTGTTTCAATCCACAGTTCGATAAATATTGATTGAAATGGTAAATACTTTTTATACCATAACAAATTTAAAGATTTGTCATGATCACTCAATTTTTCTTTGCTGCATGTATTTTAAGCAACGCGCTTAGGCACGATTTTAAGTAAGAAAGAATGTCAAAGTTTGTTTGGTCTTTTGCACAATTTTTATATTCGCGCCGCCCTTTAGATGAAATTGCCTATGAAACTGTCTCTTCGTATCACTCTCTCTCAGCCTATCTTCCCTCAGTGGGTATTATATAAAGGTTGCGGGTGTATTGTATTGCGAAATACAAAGCAAGGATTGTCAGAGCTCAGTTTAATCCGAGTCGACGTTCTCCGAAATTGCGAAGCTGAGGGGTATTATTATACTATACGGCACAGTGACTACCAATTTGTCGGGATTTATACACCTACGATTCTCCGACATTGTATAGATGTACAATGGATCAGCATAATCAAACGAATTACATTGAAAGTTTTTATCACATTTCACGAACGGAAAAAAAGATCATAATTGAAAGTCCAATTCAAATTTATTCCTCAATTTTAATTCAATTTTGTGCTTTTTTCAAAACCAGGATTTTTTGGTGTAGTTTAACACTTTTTGAAGTATCATTTTATTGTGTTTACTAGGTACCAACTGGCTCGACCAATTAGCAACAGCTCATGGACAAGGTTATCGCCATTTTTATTGCGACGTTTGATTAATTATGCAAAAATTGTCCGGACGAGCAATTAATCGTTCTGCGTGTGCCATAATGACGTCCAATCAGTCATGAAACTCCAACTTCTTTCTGATGGCTATATGTAAACGTACGTGTCAGTATAGCCCTTCGTCATAATTAACGAAATGGTCCCGCGACACTCGTCGTTAACGAGCGATTAACTACGAGTGGCGTCTCCTATTCACATATTCGTAAAAAAAAGCTCATCTGTCATCTGCCAGATTAAAAAAAATTGTCAACAACAAAAAAGACGCTAATGAAATTCTAAATGTTCCCCAGAAAAATGTTAAACCTTCGGTCTAAAAAAAAGGGTTCATAAAAAACGTTGAACTTTCTACTTTGGAAATAAAGCTGTAAAAAAAAATCCAATCTTCTCCCCCAAAAAAGGGCTCAAAAAAAACTATATAAAACCCTGAACCTCACAGAAGAGATTGTACAAGAAATCTAAGGACTTGTTCGCTCGAAAAAGACGCTTTCATTTCGGAGTTCAACATACCAATTTACGAAATTCAACACTGACAGCAATATTGAAAAAAAAAAAATGTATTTTTCGTTACCGAAATCTATGGAAATTCGATGCACGTATGAATTTCTATAACAGCATTAAATTCGGAACAATAGCCTCATCCAACCTTCAGGTACATTTCGAGTGTCTCTAATCAGTAGGAATTCAATGTAACCTTCATTATCAGAGCCCTGAACCACGAAGATCTCTGTTTAATTATACATACGTCTCTCTTCATTGTTACGCACGTGTATAATACAAAATACAGTTATACATGTCGTACGATATATG
>JACEOJ010000079.1:5822348-5987914 GCA_013761285.1 Campoletis sonorensis
TCAAAATTCTCGATTCTGTGAAATAGAAAAGAGATAAAATGTAATAATGCATAAGATTTTTTTCAAAACGAAACTGGACCGAGAGGAAATTGGCTACGAGACGATTTTGGCTCGGAAGATATGCGGCGCTAACTGATCAGTAATTGCTGTAGAAGTTGTCTGCTCGTTTGAAAGCTCATACATCAGTAAATAGGTCAACCGCGAATAAGTTTGTAATACTTCGAAATGCCTGCGAATTTTCGATAATTTCCGGTTTTCAGAATTTCCCAAAAAACCTGCGCCAGTGCCTGGTGCTTTCACATTTTGATTCACGACCTCTTGCAAAAACCGGGAGTAGCAGCAGCAGCCATTTGGACAAATTTGACTATCCCCGAATACGCGAAATATTCTCATGCGGAAATTCTATTAGTATGTGATCCGAGGTTTTTGCTTTCTTTTGTTTAGTACAATCCTTGCCAGCAAATCGAGCCAACATTTTTATTTTCTTCGTTTGGAGAATAGCACGTGTATCGCGATCGTAAAAACTGTGACATGAGATTTTGAAAATTTGGTAGAAGTATATAAAAAATGTATACGTGCATTCGAACGATTTTATTTTACGATGCGAGAAATAATTTTGCAGTTCGAACAGATGGATGCAATCAAAAAAGCTTTTACTTATTCAACAACTTGTTTTTTTCGTTGTTGTTTATTTTGGTCCAATATTTGATTGCAGATTTAGATTTTGGGGCTGAAACGAAGGAGTTTGTTAAATTCTAACCATGGGAAACTTGGCACCGTAAAAATAAAGGAGCATGCAGAGGTCGTAAGTGAAGAGGAAGATTCGATGCGTGTTTAACGATCTATCATTCGATTAATTAGCTCCATATCGGATTTCTTGGAACGAGAATGAGTGGTCCACGGATTTTCCTATTTACATAGGATTTCTCGAAAATGTATATCCATGTATATTTGTACATATGTATATATGCATACACAGAGAAACGAACACACAAATCAATTGGTATTTAGCGGACAGATAATGGCTGATTTCGCGATATTCACTCGATATCGTTATAGAGCGTTTGGTAGAGCCATCGTTTTACCGGAAATGATATTCGTTCTCGAACAAGGATTGCAGATATAGGATGAAACGGGAACGAAATAGGGACGTGCGAATAGCATTTTGGCGATGGTACTTAAATTTGCATCGTTGAAACGCGATGTAAAATGTGTGTTTTTTTCCAAACAATTTTTCATGACTTAACAAAAAAATTAATTGATTTCAAGGACGCGAACTTTGATATCGTATTCCGCAAACCGACGTAAATTACAGCGATACCGAGTTTAATAAAATCGCAACGAGAGAATGAAAAAGAAAAAGGAAAAAGACATGCGGCATGATGAATACAGAGTGACGATTTATGGCGTAACATAAAAATGGACTCACAGGTAACGAAGTCGTATCAGCGACGGCGCAACTCGTTCTGTGCTGTTGTTGAAACTTTGGCTGATAAGGCTCGAGCATTCGAATTTTTCCCCAACGATTGAAAAACAGAGCTATTGCAGCAACCCACAGAACCAATACGAATACGACGATCAGAGCCTCCTCGGCTCTGACCACCACAGCTCCAGGTGATCCCGGAAAGCCTACTTTTGATTCGAACATATGGAGAAAAAAAATGAAACATCAAATAACATCCAGAGTACAAAAAAATCATTGACACTCAAATCTTTCAACGAATTTTGACAAATATTTTGTTAGTTCCTAAATATAAAGGATCTTATTCTGGTTCGGCTTTTAAATGATAATTTTCACCTTTTCTATGAACAAAAATAAACTTATTATATCGTACTCTTAAAGATTTGAATAACGTGCACGAAAACAGGGTTGACGTTCAAAGTTCTTTGAAGATTCTGTATCTCAAATATTTTCCCTCCACTTTCATAAACGTTTAGAATATTTTTCCATAAAATAAACGATTTTTTTTTAAAGGTTGTCCATAATGGAAAGTCATGGTTTTAATCGTACGAGATTATAAAGTGGACGTCGCTCGTTTGATGGAACAGGAAATATGTGATTTTCTTGAAAAGGGATATTTTCGTCTCGTGAGTGGGTTGAAGTATACAGCGTTTTAATCTATGGTGCACAATGGTGGATCATAGAGGTTAACGCAAATGCGCTTTGAGGATAATTAAACTCGTGTAATCTCTGATATCGTAAAATACGAATAGATGCAGGAGCGGCTCGAGGTCGTTGTAATCGCGAGGAAGAAGAGAGAGTTTATACTCCATAGACCGGACGTAAAAGAGGAGAAGAGAATGATATGAAAACAGACAAGCCGATTGGACACTCAAATTGCGCCGTGAAATAATATACGAGTTTCCTGTGGAGAAAATCCGACTTCGATAGCCGCGGTGAAAAATTTCATTGTTTTATGGCTGGTGTACGGATCGAGATTAATTTTATTGGAATTTTTCGAAAACTAATATCCCTGAACGAGCTTCGTAACATTTCCTCATTACGTATTTTGAAATCTCTTTCGAAGGTGTTTCGATTGGTTGATTAAAAACAAAACACTTGTGAAGGAATGAAGAAAAGTTTATGAAAATATCGATGTGCCCAAATGTTGAGAAAATTAGCGTCAAATATTGGAACAACTAAATTATTTACTCTGCTAAATTGTATGAGTTTAGTCTTCAGTAAAAATACAGAAAAATGACCATTAAAAAAATCGAAAGAAAAATGCTTGCTTTGTGCATCATCTTCCTTCTGAAAGCTCTGAAGAATTTAATATAAATGAGAAGCAAAATAACAAAGCATGTCGTCCTGAGGGCAAAAAACATGAACTCTGTATAAAAAAATAAACGTAAATTCTCTTGAGATGTTGTCTGTAAGATAATAATCCAAGCATCCGCTCGGGAACGTTAAAATCGTGTGGCAATCGCGAAAAAATGTTTATTGTACTTTTTGCTTTGACAGAGAAGTATTCGTATAATTGAAACGAGGTCGACAAAGGGTCAAAAGAAATGAAGAAAGAAAAAAAGTTTCACACTCACCATGCGGATAAGTGGAATTTACTTCGGCCGAGGAATCCAATTCCGTTGGTATCGAGCCAACGAGAATTGGAGGCAGCCGGTTGTCCTGCTGCTGTTCCTTGTTGTCTGGAGCCTCTTCAAGCTCCAGTTCAATCCTTGTCAACTCACCTCCTACCGATGGGAAAACAAACGAAAGATTATCAAGAGCAAAAAAAACTTCACTCAAATAATATTGAAATATAAAGAATACAACTAGATTTGTACGAATAATACTTTGCCATATACGAATGATTATTATTCACATTTCGTAATAAATTAAAGTTTCTCAATATAGAATATATTATGCATGGATTCAAATTAATTAACATTCCCCTACGCAATATTTTTCAATGCTCTTAATAAATAACAGTTGCGATTTGATAAATGGATATGAAAATGAGCCGAAAAAACATGTGATAGTTGAATGATGAACGATTATGTGTTCTCATTTGAATTAAACTCATGATAAACGATAAATGATAAAACCGAAAGGTTTTGAAAGATATATAGTACAACGTTTGAGTTTGAACAAGTTTATTTTTATAGTTGCAAGAAAACAGTTCATAGTGAGACTACATTCATTGACAAATGTACAAAAAAAAAACCATCGTATAAATCATAATTACAAAAAGTCAATATTTACATGCCAAACTTTATTGCGTCTGAAACGAAATATCGTATTCATGAAAAAAGAAAAAAGAAGTGCTATATTTTTGTGTGAAAGAGTGCGCGATATTCGATGCTCTGAGAATATCGAATTGTGATCATTTTTCCATTTTTATGTAAATCGATGTTACTTGCTCTCCACTTTCTGTGTGTTTCTTTTTTTTTTCTACCATCCATTTTATGCTACGCAAAAAAATTACGTGGGTAGGTACAACAGCCATGAGAAATTTTTATTCGAAACTCCCCACAGTCTATGAAAAGACTTATGAATTGAGAGGGAAATAAATCGATAAAACAAAACATCCCGGAGTAAGTTGTTGGTTGGTACACTTTTAGATGCAACATTATACAATGTAAATTGACTAAATGAAAATTGATTTGATCAGAAATTGTAAAAATAAGCATATCGTCCTTATTGATCATTCACACAACTTGGAATTATTGAGGCGATAAATTCGATGAAATAAAAAAGGAATATCAATTAGCGATATTGAATAACGGAGGAAGAAGATAACGAAGATCCATAAAAGTTAGGAAGCAAGAAGTTTTCCAAGGTGGGAGAATACGCCGATGAAAGAGAATACGTTTTACAAGGGGATTTAAAATTCAATTTCTCACGGAGGTTGAACACCGAGAATGAGGGGGTTATTACGTTGCTCGGTGGGTAAACTTACCATCTTCATCAGTCACCTGTCTCGGGGTCGGTAAAATGGTGACATGGCGATGTCTTTTATGACGATCCTCCCCCTCCACAGTGAGTGATTTAATCGGTCCTTTTTATCTGAAAGAAAATTAGCGTTGAAATAATAAAAAAATGAGTTACAACATTTTTTTAATGATTGAACATGCTGATCTCGTTAAAATAATAAAAGAGCTGTGATGCGATGGCTTTCTTCCATCATTTTATCGATAGCACACACACACACATATTTATGTTAATGCGAACGTATATATATTGGAGCTAAGCGATCGAACGAGCGTTATGTATGAAACAAAAAGTTCCACTGAAGCCGCTTTCACGGTGGAATATCGCATTACATTGTTGGCATTATGCACTATAGTAATCGAGCCAATTTTCTGTAATGCTGAAGAAGTGTGTAAAGAAAGCCACGGAAATAGAGAATCCTCATATAATGGTTGCACGAGTGACTCATATATGTTCATCTTGTTCTATACACAAAAACGCATGTAAACATATACAAGTATTAAATATAGTCGTCGAGGCATCCCAGTAGCAGCCGATCGATATTTTTTCATTTATGGAAACAACAAAGCAAACTATGCAACGTGGCTGCAAAGGTAAACTATCTCCTTCAATGTTTTTTTTTTTTTTTTTTTCATAATTCCTCTGCACACATGCACAAATGGTCTTTAGCAATTAGTTGTTTTATTGACCCTAATTGCAAAACGTGGACACTTGGCATTTATCATTTATCGTGAATGCAACATGTTGTTATAAATTAATCCTCGCGATTAATTATTATATACGATTGTCATGAATACACGTTACCGTTTCAATAGAGTATAATCAATTATAAAATGATTGATCCTCGTATCCTGCGTAATTCATCATTTCAAAAGTATTAATTTTTCAATACCCACCAACCATCGTTTTAGCTCTTATATAAAAACAACGTAGTCAACGCAAAGAAATTTTTCAATGAAATTATATCAGAAAAGGTTAAAAGCAATAAGTGATGAAACATCACAATAGAACAAACACACTAACAAAGAAGAATGACCTTTGCGTGTTCATTAGTCAGGTTTATCCACACTTGGCTTGACGTCTATGCCATCCTGCACCCACCCTTGAGGAGAGCCCTTACGCTATCAGAAACGCCACCGCAGACAAGAAGAAGAACGACAAAAACATAATCCGACAAACCACGAGGGTGATATGTCATGAAATGCAAGGGGAAATAATATCCCAGTTAAAATCAACGTTCTCGAAGAGGGCTGATATAAAGGGTAGTCACAGGTTCACTGAAAAAGAAAAGAGCAAAATGACGGAGCTCAAGGATTCCTGACGAGACGGATTTTTCTTTCTTTTTTTTTGGAAAACTTTTGTAATAACCCTACATTTTTTCTTTTACTACAAACCCCTCAAAACACACCATTTTATCTACATGGAACAAGACGAAATCATGCATGTCATTGAATGGCAACCCCTTATACGGAAATAGCTGAAGCTATCCCAGCTGATATGCTACTTCTTGTATTTATATTTCTATTAAAATTTACAAGTTCTTCATCACTTGGGCTGTTAACTAATGGTTTGAGCATTTCCTACAATGTTATCATTTGAATCCGTTTTTTTTTAATCGAGTAACATTGTATTTTGAATTAAAAACCTTGAATCACATTCAGTGTTGAACCAAAAAAAAGTTCCTCTTATTTTCATGACGGGTCCCTACTCTTGTTAGTTAAATTTATTTATCTTATCAATACGAAAAAAAAACCATCATTATAATGACAGTATTTTGAATGGCTAGTTTCTTGAATAACATTTAAAAGAAAAAACCACCCTCCGAGATAAGGATCGATCCCTGTCGCATCTTCTCTTGACCCTGGTAATGTCAGAGCTTTCGTTAAAGCTTGCGGCAAAAGCAGCTCCATATATTCAAACATCCCAAGAAATTCTTACTTTACACTCGCGCAAACTTCTACAACGAAGGTGGAAGAGAAAATTTGCATAATTTTGTACTGCAGATGCGAGTGTTGTTTGCAGAAGCAGAACATTGGTGCGAGACTATGTCGCGCCGTTTAAACTACGCGCATCCGAGAATGGAGTAGATAAAACGTAGTTCGTGCCTTTGTCTCCTTTGCTCATGTTAATATCTAACCGAGAAAATCTACCCTCAAGGCTAACCGCTTATTAGTACAATCCTTGCAGCCTCTAAAGGACCCTTGCGAAAGAGGAATTATCCTTCAGGGAAATGTTGCGCTAAGGACAGGAAATAACGTCACAGCTCATTGTAAAAAAGCCATTACGTAGGTGGAAAAATGCAATTTCCTTGATTTAATCCTTCCATCGTTGGTTATGCAAGAATTTGATGCATTGAAGAGAAAAGAAAACTTTAAAATTGCGCATTAAAAAAAAAAAAAATTATATAAATATATCGTTCGATATCTCACGAAATTATTATCGCAAATCTAATGTATTCTTGAACGTCTGATTTATGGCATTTTTGGACGGTTGAAGGCTCGAGAAATTCTCATTTTTTCATTGATTTCGGAATTATTGCCACTTCCAAATTTTCTTACTTTTCATGTATAGTTTTACTTCTTTGTAAATAAAAATTGCCCTGAACTTATGGAGTACGATATTAAATAGCTGAAGGAATGTTCGATCGGATTGGAAAGACCCAAAACTTCAGCATCGTCGTTTTGTTCAAGGATCGTCGTGGGCAAAAAAAATATTATAGAGCAAAAAAGAGAACAATCAGTGAAAACCTAGAAACTCTTTCAAGTTGGAAGAAAAATAGATAAAAATTTATTGGAAGGTCTGTCTCGATCGAGGGTCGCTCTCGTGGAGGAGTCTATGCGTGTATAAACGAGGGCAGTTTCAAGCTCGGACCTCCGAAACTCTTGTGGGCTAGGGCTACAATAAAAAAGCTATCCTTTATGCTGACGACACTAAAATTTGTGCTGTGATAAACGGGACGATGGAAGATTGTCGGGAGCGCGCCACGTTTAGCCCCTACAATTCGCCAGAGTCCACTTCAGATTTATGTCTGTTTGAGAAGAATGGGTAAAAACGGACGTCACCGAAGGTCCACCTCGCAGTCAGAATTTGCTGATTTTTAGAACTTTTTTGTTTTTTACATCCAAAGCCGTGTGTGCCCAAGTCGAGCAAAACGTGGTTATTAACAAATACGATTTCATTTCAAGTGCGAAAATGCTTAAGATAATAATGGAATTTCATTAATTTCAATATTCGAATCACCTGATGCTTTGATGAAGAAAACTTAAAAACTGCCGAAAGATTCATTGAATTTCGATGTCGACTGTAACTCGGTGAAGTTTACGATCGCGTCGCTGCGATCACCGATACATTTATAAGAGCGAACGATACGAATACTTATAACGCGCAGTACGAATGTATCGTGACAATAATTAGAAAAAGAAATATGAAGATGAATGGCCAGGAACCACATAGGAGCTGGTCTACTTATCACCGAAGCAATGGGAACACTAAACAACACATGACAAAAAAAAACCAAGAAGGACAAACGTTTACCTCCAATTTTTATCGGCACCATTAATCAATAAAACTTTATGCAATAAATTTAATAACAAATATTAGAAAATACGAATTCTTTGGCCCCTTCTCCATTTCGTCGTTTTACAGATGGTATATATTTTTCGAAAAAGAAGTAAATAGAGTACTGGGTCTTATGGTACCCTCCGTATACCGTCTCCGTCTGCTTAAGAATTTTTTTGCGTCAAGAATTCACGTACGGTATGTCCGCTTTTTTGTTTAAATTAATTTTACCAAATTCGTAGTTAGCAAAAATGTACATTTTCTGTATTTCTCCTTTCTCGGTTTCCTATCTACTTTGATTTTAGTCTCGTCTTGTGCATGATCAATAATACGATTTTTCAAGATGTCGTTTCCACGAGATGGGTTTGTCATATTGACGTGTCTGCTGGTCATCGTTGGGATTGAAGCAGTCTTTCAGGGTAAGGAATAGAATCCGATTTAGCCCAAAAATGTAAGGCAAAATATATTCATGATTCTTCATGTTAAGAGCAAAAAATATGTAATCGATAATCTAAGAAATTCGCCCCCAAAAGTATTTACCAAGTTATAGAACAATTATATCATCAATTTTTAAGTTAATATAAAGTTGAAAACAAATTCATTAACGAATCATGCGACGGTACGTGAGAAATTTCGTGTTATAATTGAACGATGAACGTTTTACAGATAATCAAAATGAGGACGGAATTCTGTTCTACACTTCGGGATCAGCGATTCATACAGTTTCTCTGAAGCATAAAAAAAGAGATACAATCGCAGATAATCCGTTACTTCGTTACGTAGGGATTGCTGTATCTGCAGATCCCAAAAAAGTTTACTGGTCGACCATAAATGTCGACAAGAAGACGATGATGCGGAGTATGAATGCTACGCATACTGACATAATTGCAGACACAGGTAAATAATTTTTCTCTCAATGTCATTAGAACGAAGAACATTTTGTAAATTTTTTTTTTTTTTTTTTTCATACTCGTCGTTTAATGCATTAATGTAGAGCTTAATGTTGGAAAACACTTGGCTAGTGTTGTGCTAATTTACTGTTTCACCCAATAATCATCAACCCAAATATGTTAAAGTTATTTTGTTGAAATTTTTTTATCCACCATCAGGTCTAGTCGCACCTGAAAGGATGGCAGTCGACTGGATAACAGGGAACGTATATTTCATCGATAATTATAAAAAGCACATAGGTGTGTGTACAGAGAATGGTTCAAATTGCACTGTGGTATTGAACTCAACCATAATAGACACGCCAGGTGGTTTAGTTCTCAATCCGCAAAGAGGTGAAATGTTTTGGTGTGAATATGGATCAAGACCTGGCATATGGAGATCTGGAATGGATGGAAGTGGGGCAGAAGCTATCGTTAAGGAAAATCTTGGTTGGCCAAAAGATGTTGCAATAGATAATAAAAGGGAGCGATTGTACTGGATCGATTCGAAATTAACGACGATAGAATCGGTATATTTCAATGGAACCGATCGGGATCGTCTTGTGAAACTAAAGAACAAGCATCCTCACTCGATAGCGATACTTGGTGAAGAAATTTATTGGAGCGATTGGAAAGCAAACACGATCGAATCTCTGAACATTGCCACCGGTGCTAATCGCAAAATTATCGTAAAAGAGTCGAAATTGATTTACGATATAGATATTTATAACTTTTCGTTGAAACCAATAATGTCAAACCCATGCGATAATCACCACCATTGCTCCGATATTTGTCTTCTTGCTGAAGGACGAAAGTACAGTTGTGCCTGCAAGCTTGGCAACCTATTGAACTCGGCATCTAACACCTGTAGGCCCATAAATAAACCACAACATCTGGTGATCGCTGCGGGTGATAAAATTCTCCACTATCATGAAGAAGCCCTTGGTAAAGCCCTAATCGAAGAAACTCTCATGCCAATACGTATGAGCCGAATTATTTACGATCGTACCACCGGAAATTTGATCACCGACGATCAATTCACCAACTCGCTGTTTAACTTTAATCCCGAAAATAATGAGATTCGACGCATACGGAGTATCAACAGCAAGAATTTAGGTGGCATTGATATTGATTACACAAACAACATTACTTATTGGTCCGTTACTAACCCTCGTCGTATCGATCAAATGAATCTTAACGATGCCACAGCAATATGGCAAAATTCTTTCGAAGAGGTTCCACAAGCTATTTTAAGTATTCCTGAATACGATAAAAGTTTTGTTGTATTCAAGTCGGATACTAAAGGATTGCATCTCGATTGGTTGTACCCAGGAGAACCTGGAGAGGCATCGACTGTTGTACGAGAATTGATTGGTCCAAAAATATCTTTAGCTTATGACGAAGGTTCCAAGAGTGTTTACTTTGCGGACGAGGGAACTGGAACCATCGAGTCTGTTTCGACCAACGTAAACGCCAGCTACTTTCAACGATACGTCTTATGTTCAGGGGCGGAAAAACCAGTTAGTCTCGCTGTATTGAATCGTAAAGTTTTTTGGACCGTCCGTGATTCGAATGTTTTACAATGGGTTTCCATTGATGATGAATATCATGAGATTAAAAGTACGATTCTTCCGGTTGAAAACTCCGTTGGGATAATGGATATCGTTGCAGTTGACAATGTTCTAGTCTGAGTTTGAAAGTGTTGAAATGATCGCCTCAAATAAACGAATTACAAAAATTGCATCGTCTATCTGACCATAAAACGCACGTTTATTTTTTCATAAAATTTCGAAACATGAATCGCTGATAAAATAAAAAACAATTTATCGAAGCTTTTTAATAAATATAATTACTGCCCCCCCCCCTCTCTCTCTCTCTCTCTCTCTTACGCTTTTTTCCTAAAGTCAATATTCGACATGAATACGATTTTGTCAAAAAAAAAAACAGATCTTCGTATGGATAACCTGAATTGTCGAACTACCCACGTACCACTCTTTTCGACCTCTTCAGTCATTCCAATGCTCATTAAAAATAATAGTATGAATGATGTACAACATTTTTTTTTATGTTTGCCTGAAATTTAAATTGTCTAGACGAAACTTTGCACGAGAACTTGACTGAGATGAAGAATTTCCACACATTTATTTCTGGTAGAATGAGCAGTTTTTATAAAATGTTATGAGCCAAACTTTGATGGGGACATTCGGTCAACCTTTTATCAAAATTTAACTACTTAAAGAATAAAAAGATTGCATTTTACGAAGTTCCAACTAAACTTCAATCCAGGCATTGTATCTTTTCGTGCGAGACGAAAGAAATTGATATTATTGTTGAAGCCTAAGGACTTTTGTAACTATTTGTAAAGATTTTTTTTTTTATAACAGACGACGTTTTTTGCAATAACGAGAAGAATAGTGAATCCACAGAGTTCAATTTCAAGTTAAATAAACGAAAAACTCATTCAGGAACTGCATAATTAAGAAAATTGACAAAAACTTCGCATTTTTTCGACATCCATCACGGTCCGTAATCGACCGCAGTATGAGTTCGAAGCTTAATCAATACCGTCTCATCAGAGAAGCATTAGAGAGAAAAATGAATGAGGACGATTCTCTTAGGAATTTTAGGATCCTATGTGTCAAGTAAATTTTCGGAATGGCTTTTAGGGCACTTCGTATGGGGATATTTTGTCGTTAGGTTTCATTTTGTATGACACACCCTTCTATTGCCTGTGGCTGTTGCAAACTTCTCTAGCTTGAGACTTATTCCCCCTTGTCTATCTACAGCTCACGAGGCGAGCGTGCTGAATGACTACGTACTACGACACACTCATAGCAAGATACATACACTTTGCCCAATGTGCATGTAACTGCTGAACCATGGATTTCCAAGGCGTGTAAATGACAATACAGCATGCATTACTCATATTTTATATACACGTATATATTCATGCATAGATCTGACAAATCCGGCATTGAATGTTCGTTCATCCGCGATATTGCTCGCTCGTCACTCACAGTCATCCCTCGTGTCATAAACTGCGACGCTACAACTTTCAAGTTTTTGAACGTCAATACAGTTGTCTTCTGATTGAACATAGCGACAGTGATCTTGGTTAACGTTGAATCGAACTGACAATAGATCGAAGGGAATACATTCCGAAAAATATATAAATTGAAAATATCTGTTAGAGACAAAAGTGTTGAAAGATATTGATCGTAATTTTTGTTTTTCTAATGCGGAAGTAAACGAAAAGTCAATGATTGAATCCGTTCAAATATTATATCAGAAATTTAGCAACTATACAAAATTCATCGTTCAATATTCAAAGAGTAAAAGAGATCTCAATTTCATTATAATTTGCTCTGCTCCATTATAACCATAGCCTCCCGGAGAGCGAATAAAAGATAAAGAATTCTTCATCTTCTATGAATGAAAACAATTTTTTGTATTCAAGGTTTGCTTTTTTTTTGCCAAGGCCTGCAGATCCAATTATATCTAGGGCCGAAGGATTTTTCGGCTGTTATATAACACTTCTACCCTTTAAATTATTTAGTACAAGTATTTACGTCTGGATATCAAGAATTCCACGTGTTATTGGTTTCTTTCCGAACATTTTTGTTGCGCACGACTACTTTCATTTACGAGTAATTTTTATTTCATTGAATTTCTTCGTTAATTGAGCTTTTTTCTAAACTTATTGTTGATTTATGTCCTTTCAATTCTTCCCTCATTTCATCGTAGACAAATAAATGTAATTGCCACTCAAACCAATTTTAAAGGTGTACCCGACTAATCGTTTATAGATTTATCTATTGATTAAACACAAAATTATTGGTGGTCCGTAAAAAATGTATATTTGATGTATATACATTATTACGTAAGAGTTTCGGAGAAAAGTAAATCCCATCAGACCCTCGTTTGTCCCTATTATGAGTCGAAATGTACATGGGATTGAAGCAGCTTTTATCGCAGTTTAAATGGGGGAAGGAAGCGTTTTAATCAGAATTATAATGTGATTTAAAAATCATTTCCGAGGGTGTGAGCGTCAAGAGGAAATAAAAGTTATACGCTGAGGATAAAATCTGACAAACGAAGCCACACGATTTCGTGGATGTTCAAGTTGTCGACGACATAAAATATTGTGCTGCGAAGCGTAAATATTTGTCAGTTTCGAGCACAGTAAGTATTTGCACCGATCGGCGATGAAAACACGAGTAAAACTCGAAAGAGAATAAAAGAAAACGTGGGCAAAAACAATTTTTTTTTCACGAGACTTTTGAAGCTGAGAAATGTTCACAAGAATATAGCCTTTTTCTACCCACCCACGATACGGCGGTGGAAGAGCTTTCGTGAAAATCTGCACGCATCATTTATCTCTTTTGCTCGTTCATCTTCTTTTCTTACAATCCCTTCTGCCAACGATTCATAGCAAGAGATTTCTTGGAAAAGAGGACAGTAACATGATAATTGAGAGAGTGCGAAAAGAGGAGCGGAGCTTATTGTGAAGCATTAACAATGAATTTCGCAAAATCCTCACCAAACATTCCGATTATATTTTCTCGACCAGGATATTTCACGAAGGTTGTCGACCATTTGAAAACATGAAACATTATTACGAGCTCTGATCAATTATTCAATTATAATAAAACGATGAAAAATTTCGTACGAGATGGAAAGCACTCTAACGAATTAAACTCTACTTTACACTCCGAACGGAACTCGTTTGTATCGCCAACCTCGATATTAAAAAACATTTGATTCAAGCTGCGAAATACTCGAAGCGATTTGAAAAATTTGCCTCAGTCGATATTTACTCGCGTTAATCCACTTTTCATCTCATTCGTACTGTCTATTTATGGAAGTCAAATATTAATTTGGATCTGCGAATCTTTCTCTTCTTTATACTCTCTCGGACCTTCATTGGAAATCCAGCCTCGCACAACGTCTGCCCACCCAAGATAAACTTATAATCCCTCTACAAGCTTTTTTGTCGATATTTATTCACAGTTCTGTGATAATATTACTATTTGAAAAATATATCACGATCGTTCAATAATACCTTTAGATACTGAGAGTAAAGAAACTTTTAAGACAGCACGTGGGAGATCGAGAATATTTTTAAAGTTCGATTAAGACCTTAAGCCACCCCCGAAAGGACCAGAACAAATGTTATGTAACTTTGATCAGTTATTACGAGTCAATAAATTGCTTTGGATACAAAAATTTCTTTGGAAATCTCTTTTTGATAAAAAGGAACAAGGTGTAGCTTCACTTTTTCTACGAATATCAAGAAATGAGAATTGGTTTAACGGTTGGAATATTTTTTGGAAATATAACTGCATTGAAATAATGATAAACATTATTTTCCGACTACGTGTCAACGAAATCGTTATTTAAGAATTTCTACACTTGTGTCTTACGATGGGAGAATGTGCTCGGTTGAAAAGTTGATTTTTAAAAACGTGAATGAGGCTATGCTTTATCAGGCGATCTCGATATTGGCCGAACTCAGCATCTTGCTCGAAGCAACAGAAGCTTACAAAGCTCGGAGCTTAAATATGTAGGTAGAGAAAGATAAAACGAGATTATATTTATATTTGTATGTAAGTGTTTATATAGATATGATGACAGGGATGGAAAGAGGGTTGAAAATCCGAGGGCGATAGAGCGAAAGCAAATAGATGAAGATATTTTGATAGGAGTCAATAGGGTAGAACAATGTACTTTGTAAACGCTGTAATAAAATTGATAAAAAAAGAAGAAAAAAAAAGAGAAAAATGAAGCAAACTTACAAGGCCATAAACGTGAATTTTGCGAACTTGAAATGTTAAAAGGTGAATGTTGTTGATGGATTAGAATTTCACATGCTTGAAAAAAAGGACAGAGACCCTCATCCAAAGTCCTGATGAATAATTTCCCAGCGTTCTACTCTCGCAACAACACCGTGGGAGAGACGGTGTACAAAAGTTACAAGAACTTTTTTACAGAGAAATATAATCACATAATGAAAATGGCGAGCCAGAAAAACGTGCACCTGGGGTGCGGATTTTCGTGCATCACGTAGCAAGCAACGTAAATGAAGAAAGAAAAAGGACGAAAATGTCGAAGGACGAGATTTCGAGAAATTGCGATTGAGGAGAAGGTCGAGAGAGTTAAAATGGCAAGAAAAGGAGATTCTCAGACTCATCTGCATCAAGAACTTTCATGACCCTTTACAGATCTGCTGCAGTTGCGGAAATGCGACACAGTTTCTGTTAAGTGCATCGAACCGAGAAAGAAACATATTCAGATAAATTTCTACTGAAACGTTTGACAAGTTGTTGCCCATGAGTTCAAAATGGATCTTCTTCGTACAATAAAAAATTCTTCGAATATTTAATCATATTTGTTGAAATTTAAACATTAAATGAATGTTATAATTCGCACAGCGTTTCCCTCCATCTCCTTTAATTTGCGAATATTATTGAAAATTGTACGATCTTCCCAGACTCGAGAGAATTAATATTGAAAATATTTTATTTCACTTTATTTACATTGATCTTTGATAAATCAAAATTCTTCATAGCCCCATAACCTGTCTGGCTCAATTCATTCAAGTCAGAATATTAAAAAAAGAATAGCACTCGTAAAGATTGGCTGATAAACAAGTTAGTTGCAAAGATATTTAACCACGAGTCGAATTTAGTATCAAAAGCTCGTCTGATTGTGAATCGCTTTTTAAGAGACCTTTATAAATTCTCGGATGGAGGAATATCCCGATTGTTATAAATGAAAACATTTTTAAGGATGGAACTAATGCAAAAACGCCAGACATTCTGTTCTATAGTTCTATTTGCTTTCCTAAATTTGTGGGACTCAAGTACACCAACGAGATGAGGGAATGGCCAAGGTTCGTGGCCCTAAATTTCAAGTGTCATATAAAGGTTGAATGTACGGGTGTACTTGGAACAACAACAGCGTTATCGAGGCTCGTTATAGATGCATGTTGCTCTTTGCTTCTGACACTGGAGCTTGGTTTTCCTCTCTATGATGATTTTCCTCGTGCAACAAGAGAAGGAGCATGTATTATGTTGTGTACAAAGCTCGGTCCACAAATACCCCTTGACCCGGTACCTGACGACTCTCTTTTACTATGCATGCACTATAATGCACGAAAACTCAGCACATGAGGACCTATTTGGGCCTTCCAATATGGTTCCATCAATTATTCATATGTAATCTATTGAAATAGCAGATAGAAGAAGGCAAAAAAGATGTATCTTTCTTGCAAATGTTTTTTTTGTGTTTATATGTAGCAGTAATAATATTGAGTTCGTGGTTTTCGTCAATAATATAAATGAGCAGGAAATACAAGAAAAAAAACTGGTATTACGTTGAAAATAATATTGTTTGAAAAATGTCAATTGAACAGCGCACAAGATTTTAGTTTTCCTTTCTTTTAATACACATAATATTCCAAAGTGACGTGAAAATGAATATCATAATAACACCCTCGAGCTAGATCTCATTTTCATATTCCTTCATATTTCTATGAAAAGAGAAAAAGGACGAATGATTGTTTCAAGAGGACGATAATTGTTTTCCAGTTTTTCAATAAAGAGTCCGATTGCTCGATATTGTAATTAACGCCAAAATATAAAGTATGAATGACAACGTCCTTAACTGTTGACGCTCTTCTCGAAGGGGTTTTCGGGTGAATTTGTAAAGAGGGAGAAAGAGAGGGATAGAGAACAAATAAGGGACAAGGGAGCGAGATATACGAGGAGTAATTGTCCCGTCAGGGGCCGGGAGCTTTGTTAATGGCTTCCTCTCTGACGAATTGTCCACAGTAGTGGTTTAAGAGGAAAGGGTAGTACGAAAGCCTCTTGCTCGACAGGATCTCATTTCAGTCAGGGATTAGAAACGTCTTGAACGTTTCAATGTCTCCAAAACACTTCAATCTTCAGGAAAAATAAACAAGGATTTTTGCACCAGAAACGGAGTATTTATTCCTTTTAAAAGTACTGCGTTTACTCAAATTTACATTTCCTATGACTCAAGAGTATATTAATTGTTCCTTCCGAACCTCATATTACAAGGAAAGTTGCACGAATATAAATAAAGATGTGACCTCTTTGAAGAATGTGATTCGGAGAAAATTTTCCTGAACTTTCACTGAGGCAACGACAACTGCGGTTGAATTCTGACGTGTTCATAAAAGGGATTCTTTTTCTTTTCCTCGGGACTGTCTAGAAAGATGAGAAGATGTTCGCAAGAGCGAGCTAAAAGCTTGTGATAAATACTGGGTTTTTCGTTGCCAGATTTTCTCTTAGTGTCGTCACAAAAAAGCCGTTACGTGTCAGAAGCTACGATCGACTATCAGAGAAAATCGTCAGATGATGGAATAGAAAAAGCTTCAAGGTGACAACGCTGCGAGTCACTGAATGAAAAGTTTCATTAGTTAAATGCGAAATTGTGTTTTTTTTCAACAGAAATGTTATCTTTAAAGTTCTTGACTTGCAATAACGAAGAAAGACGTAAACAAAGTGTTGCTTTCAAGAAACTCTCGAGGAAGAAGTAAGAAAATTTAATTATATTTAACGGGGGACATCTCGAGAGCTGAGAAACTATAACTAAGGACGTTTCCACTCGACTAACGAGCAACGGAAACGATCGTGGGGTTTAGCTGTTTCGGCCAAAAAAAGCGAAGAGACCAAACAGATTCGTGTTTTCCAAGTAAACAACGTAACTACGTTAGTTCTCGCAGAAGTAGTTTTCTCACAGTTCTATCAAAAGTTAGTCCCAACATAGGTGAACACGAGTTTGACTCAATTGATCTAATCAACGGGTGACGCACTCGAAAACAAACAATTCGCCGATTACACTGTGTGAACATGTCCAATGCAATTGATCAACATTAAAAATGCTTATCTTCTTTCCGGTTGAATTTAAGAATGAAGTTATACCTAAACTGAAAGGGTTTTTATCAAAGCCCATTCGAGCTTGGACGGTCCAATCGTTTTCAATGTTTGCCTAAAAGCAGTTTAATGAATATACGCGCAAAGTTTCGAGCAAGTTTCGATGAAAATAACCGAGAGAAATCTCGTGGGATGAACGCGCAAATGGAGAGAAAATTAGCCATAAAGAGAGGCAACCGAGAGAGGAAAAGGACAATTTCGCAGAGGCCATACACATCTAAATTCGATTGAAAGCGCTAAACTTTATCCAGTGAACCCTCGAAGGAGTTAAGCTCGGGGGATTCTTGCGACGTTCGAACCCAAGTCCTTAGCAGGATGATTTTGTGCTCGAACAGAATATATATATCGTGTGGAAGTGAAACGAGCTTCTCCAAGTTTTCCAACGTGGTTTTTCTTCGCTCGTTCTCTTTGGTATGCTACTCAAGGGCAGTTTCCTTTATACTGTTAATTATATTCGATTGTTTGACGTGCAAAACCTATTAGAGAGCGCTTCGACATATTTCGATCGAAAGGCTAAAAGTGCACGTCGGAATATCGTCAAAACAAAAGCTTGAAAAGAGTGATTAATATGAAAACGAAAAGAATGGGTGAAGAGCTCGAGAGTTTTAACACGACTTTAATGGATAAAAATAATAATAATAAAGAATCCTCATTATCATCCATTATCCACCGCATTCTTCGTAGTTCAGTGATTCCCTGTCATCCTAACATTTTTGCAACACAGATACAGCCAAACTCTTTTCACAGCCACGTTTCTGTAGCGGATAATTTCAGCAGAGAAATTCAATTTTCGTGTTCGATTGAATATAGATTTTTTTTCTCTCTATTCATTACATTTTAAAGGGACGAATGAAAATGGAACTTTCGAATGGTTATACAAGGTTGACCCTGGATGTTGGCATTTATTATTACAGATCAATCAACGCTCGATCGATCGATGCGATATGCTTCGTCACAGAGGGATGATACACGTCATATATGTATCATATAATACTAGAAAAAGAAAAAATAAAAATAAAATAAAACGAGCAAGTACAACCAATGGATGTGAGAGAAGTACCCGTGACCTGAAAAGGTACAACTTGTTTTTCATTTCCTACCCTTTATGTACGTAAAATGCCACCAATCGTTAACATACAAATTACAGGGACGACAAACACGCACATGCACACTCAACTCTTATCATAAGTAAATTGACTCTATAGTTTTCTCTCCGTCTCTCTTCCTCTATCATCAAACCCAACGCCACAAGATATTTTTTGAATTCTTCCCTTTCACCAAATGATTATATAGGAAGTAAAAAAAAATTGAGAGTTCAGTAAGCCTTGTAAATCATCATTTTCGAGAGATAAAAAAAATTACAAAAAATAATCACGATTTTCACAAAATCATACACAAAAATCGATTGTTCATCATCAACTCTAGTTTTCTTGGAGAAATTTTACAACATTTGCTGCATTGAAAAAGAAATAATAAAAGCATTTAGGATGAGAGTGTAATGACTAATTAATAAGAAACTTAATTACGGCAAGAATTTAGGATGGAAAGCGATGATATTTGTTGTATGCAGTTCTAGCAGCACGTTTGCTAAGATCGCCTTTAATCCGGAAAGCAATCCGGATAGTCGGTGTAAACCATAAACCGCGAGAATATCCCGGGATGCTTTCCTTATGCTGCACCACAACATCGTTCGCGATCTATATACAAGTAAAAGACGAGGTAGAACAAGCATGAAAGAGAGACAGATAGAGAGAGAGAGATAACACTGCACTTCGGCGTACATCCCAGAGTGTGGGATGAACTGCTGGCAGAGTTCAACTTCACGTTCCTCATGGCCGTCCATCATCCCAGCCAAGTGTTTCTGAGCGCCCTGAGGGTAAACTTTACCAGTCTTTTCTTTCTCCATCTCTTTTTCTCATTGCGCAAAATTTTTCGTGTCACAGCAGTTTTCAGAGAGTGAGAGAGAGAGAGAGAGAGAGAGGAAAAAAGAGGAAGAACGCCAGAAATGAGAAAAAAATAGGAGAGAGGGAAAGAAAACAACGATACAAGGAATATATTCCGCGCGTGCACCAGACGCGTCCGGTTGTAGCCTTCATTTTTTTTCTTTCGCGCCAAAAAACGTACTTAAAAACTTCCACTAAAGTGACCCGAATACTTCTCGCACGTGCAGTGGCAGAGTGCCGTGGAAGAACTATCTCTAAGTTAAAAGTTGAAATTCTTTCTCAATATTTCTCGTTCCTCCATTTTATTATCTTTTTTTTTCTTTGTACTTTCCACCTTCTATATACGGCATTTAAAACGTAAACGCTCTCGCTCTGCAGTTCTCTTCATCACGTGTGTTCGCAAGGGTCCATGAGTTATCAAACTTTTCTTATCAACTCTTCCCCTGCTAACTAACGCCCCTGTACCGAAGCTTCTACCACCTAAAACACTTCAAAAACTTCAGACCTCTCAAAGCTTTCTAAATCTTCCTCGTGCCACAAAAGACTTCCGGGATTCATGATTCATGAGAATGAGAAACTTAACCATGCAGTGCCATTTATTCGATGATTTCTTGCCATTACTACTTTCGCCCTAGAAGTACCGATGCCCAAATTCATTTAACAACCCTTTAAGGAACTTTATTTCAAGCCTCCCTAAATCGTTTCCAACTTTTACTTATTATAAAGCCAAAATGTATTTATATCTCCGTTAATAGATTAAAAAGATATAATGACTCGTTCAAAAAATCATGTGGTACTCAACGAAAATAGCAACAACCATAATAATAATAATAATAACTGGAAAAAAGTTTCGTATATGATTTATCAAGTGCTCGTACCCAAGAGCCGAGGATAATCTTGCAGCAACCTTAATGCTCTCGTGTTTCGAACCATAATTACTTCCCCACGAAGAAGAGAGAAGAATATATATTTGTCGTTTTCGTTGTTTTTTTTTTTTTTTGTTCAACTTCCTTGCAGAAAAGAGAAAGACAGAGGGCGGATCGTTTTTTTTTTTTTTGCTCAGGCTTTTGTTATAGCTTTATGGTTTTTCTTGACGTTTGACGTTTTTTATTCACGGCTATTGCGGTGTGCTAGGTTTCACCAAGACGACATCGCGAAGAGAGTTCCATTAAGAATAGAGGGACGAGAGGCAAAAAAGTCTTAACGACTTGTCGGTAATCTGACGAGAGGGTGCGCACCACCATCCCTCTGACCCTCCTCGTCATTGCAACACGGTAAAACAGCTCTGGTTTCTTTTTCCTGCAGCACGTATAGAAGAACAAAAAAGAAAGTCCGATAAATCGAGGCCGTGTGCCGGAGGGACCAGAACCCAAAGTTTCAAACACTCTGATGGATCGTCATGCGATAGCAACAATACTTCCTTTCGTATACAAAAGAATTATTGCTGCAGTATTTAGTGGGCGTTATATACAACGTGAAGTTAAGTTGCTATTTGAGTATTTTTATATCCTAATAAAGGTGATTGATGAAAATGAAGAAAAATGCACGATCTGAAAGCTCTTCAGGAATCGTTTTCGAAAAAGTTCGCAACAATCGTTTATAAATTAGACTGGATCTTGAAGAAAAATGACACCCAAATCAATTCTTGGTTCCTATGGTAAGGAAAAATCGAACATTTTGACTTAAGGGCGTGGAGACACCAATACTCGCGTCGAAAAAATTAAGGAAGCAAACGGCAATCGTTGTTTTTAGGCAAAATAAGCGTTAAAAATGTTTCCGAAACTAATATTTAAAAAAACATAGTCTTTTGAAAATGCTGCTTATGAATAATCCTATTGCCCGTAGCATTTTTCCATGTTCCATCGTAAATATTTTTTGTTTAACATTGGGTGACTCTCTGCTTTTATTATTGCTACGCCGTCTTTAGAATTTTTTGTACCGCACACCACTATTTATGGAGAATTATTTTGTATATCAATTTTTAAATAAAAACATGTGCGAGCGATCATTTCCATGTTATATTTTTCTCGGCTAAGATTTAGTTAACGTAATATTTTTCCATTAAAATGATTTCGTGAAATATTCTAGTTCGTGAAACAGATGCTTCAATAGATTTTCGCTCAACAGAACACCTTTTCAATTGTAATTGTTTGAAAAGCATATGAATATCGAGTCTCTATGCTAGGGCACAATTTGTGGTGCAATTCTTCTTGTGTATTGTTTTGGTCGCTGCGGTTATTAGTTTGTGGGGAATGTAAATCGAAGAAGTTTCGTCGCTTCTTCCAAATCTTCGAGACTCCCGAGAAATATCGTCGGTCTTTCTACTCCGTAAACCGCGCGAACCCAATTTAGCCAGTAGCACTTTAACCACGCGCACGCCACATGCCAGCGAGAATGCAATTAGGAGGTCGGACTGAGAGATCTACGTTCTCGTGTATCCGTTTCATTTTTTATTCCCCTTTGCTGCTATTTGTGGATCGTTAGTATATTTTTTCTCTCTTATTTCATACTATCTCTATTTTATGTTTGATAATGGGAAACGCCGAACGAGCGTACGGACAATTCGTTACCGATAAACTTGTACGTGTTGTACGTACTACAAATATAGCTCTAAATGCTCCACAATATGGCTTTTATTTCTCGTGCCTGATTTTATTTTTCCGATTTTTTCGCACACACATAAACTCCGGAAAAAAAATAGTCATGTCACGTACATTTTTCTCTTACAAATGTTTCATACGTGTTTCACTAACTTCGGGATAAAAAAAAATTACTACAGCAGGAAGAAAATAAAACTTTGGCATTGTAGCTGCTAAAGTTTTTGTAATTAATGCGAAAGTGAAGATATTTGTGACCTATCGGCTTTTACTGAGAATCTAATCTTGTGTTTTGTTTATATGGCTGCTTGTGTACAATTTTTCCCTTTTATATTTCTCTCTAAACTCAATTAATCTTGCACTGGTTAGTCCTTTGAACCATATGCGATGGGGGTTAGATTATGTCTCACCGATTTTTGTTGGAGTTTCTTTTTATCATTTAATTACTGTTTCAATAATAAATACCGTGCTTTTGGTTCCACGTAATCTTTCCGACATTCATAAATTTAAAAAAAAAACGAACCGTCATCATGTATTGATTGCACAAATATACTATTTTCTACCAAACTGCTGCGAAAATCGAAATAGAGTTTTGTTCATAAACTCAATACACTCCAAAGAATTTGATCGATTTTTTTTCGAATGTCAACATCGATTCCGTAACCAGAGATACAGAAAATACACGAGTACCAAATTTCAAATCAATTTCACGCGAACAAAGAAGAATCGCTCAAAGCGTTAATTTACACTACAATCCAAATTAAACGGAACCAAAGTCTATTCATTCGACGGTTGAAACGACGGTTGAAACTCAACGATTAGTAAGACCTTTGAATGCAACCAATCATTCCAGAATGATCAAAGTGTTAAACAGAAAAATCGTCAATTAGACGGCAGACAGGAACAATTCTGCCAAGTCTTTCAAACGTTGAAAAATCTCGATTGCATTCAATTTGAATGAAAATTTTCGTTACTAATCGAAAGAAGGTGACGCCTACTAAAGACTCGAAATTTGACGGCTCTTATCATTCTTCGTATTTCTCAAAAAATCCAGACGATAAAAACATTTTTGTAAAATCGATATTCCCAACAAAAATAAAGCAAATAAAAATACCACAAATAAAAACTTTGAGCTCGACGGCCTGATCCATTTTTAAAAGCATATTTCAACGGTCACTCGTTCAAGCGACAGACGGAATTAATAGTAATTTTTCATATGCTGCACGTATACATTTTTATTACAACGCAACTTTTTGAGTTTTTACTCGCCAACAGAAATGCAGAGTAAACGACGCAATGCGGGTATTATACGACGTTGCGACGAACAAAGGGTGATTCTGAAACTCTGTGATTTTATATAGTTTCGTAAAACAGACTAAAAAGTACACATACACACGTGTTCAGTACATAATTTCAAATGTTCAACTGTTTCACGGTCCCCGGACGTTATAACCGTATGTATTGAATTAAAAAAAAAAACGAAACAGAAATTTTCGAATATTTCGAAAAATAAATATTAGGTGTAATTGTTGATTCAAATACAATTTCAACTGGAAAAAGTTGTTCAGATTGTATAAAAAAAGATCGCGCAATGTTTAAATCATAGCAATATCACAATTTTTTGTGATTTAATACAAATCTATAAAATACTTCCACCAGAAATTGATCAACTTCAAAGTTAATTCTGAAAGCCATATGAAAAATCCAGAGTTGAAATTATTTCTGAATACATTTATTCCCGTGGAATTAAATTGGTCAAATGCCAAAGAAAAAAAATGTTGATGCATTCGATGAAAAACTGGCGAAAGAATAACAATTAGACTGACAACCATGGCGACTAACGTTTTTCATTATTTTCTTTTACTCAGAACAATAAAAAAATATTTTTTTTCTCGCTTTCGTCAATCTGACTCGTATATCACGAATTTGCATTTTCGGCTAATTAATTAGTGTGAGTGGTGAACCAGGATTGAAAGAGACAACGAAAGAGAGAGAGAGAGAGAAAGAAAGGGTTAATACGAAACGATCGGTTGTGCTGATTAAAAGTTTAACTTGGCTCGAGGAATTGGATGCCATTTATTTTGGAGCACAGGCGCCAACGAAAAGAGTTCGAGTCACTCGAACTCTGGTCATTTTGACAAAAGCGAATAGAGATACATCAACATCCGAGAAAGTTTACCACTACGTGTTCAACGCAACTTTTCAGCATTCGAAAAACAAACAACAGAGGCAACTTGAACGAACAGATTACAAAAAAATCGTATTTTCTACCCTCTTCGCGTCAATTTGTAAGACCATTAGGAACATAATCTCGTCCACGTAATGAAACCTTAAGAACTTTGAAAAACATCCACAAACTTCATTATTTACTTCTAATTTCCCTAAAAGTCAATAAATATAAATATTACTCATAGTAATTAATGTTTGGATCGTTGAAACAAAA
The DNA here is from genome assembly GCA_013761285.1 of Campoletis sonorensis. NCBI lineage: Eukaryota > Metazoa > Arthropoda > Insecta > Hymenoptera > Ichneumonidae > Campoletis > Campoletis sonorensis. The sequence continues at coordinate 5,847,208 of JACEOJ010000079.1, forward strand.
TATTATTTGTTTGTTCGTCAATTTATTTGATTTAATCATTCATCTTGCCAATTGAGTTTAAGGGTTTCCTTCGACCGTTGAATGTATAAATAACTATTCCTGCATTCCAATGAGAAGAACTTCAATATTATCTTTATGCATCGAAAAAAGTTATCAAAATTAGTTACGTTTGAAAAGATGTAAATTTGGTATTTTCGTTCTTGCATTGATCAGATTGCATCAATTTAAGAAATCAAAATTTCCGGTTTTCGAATTTTTCATTTATCCACGATCAGTTAATATGCGACTGTTATACGAAGCGATCGCTGTCAGTCTAGAAAAGCAAAAAAAAGACAAAAAACACTCAAGTATTCTGGAAGAATAAAAAAAAAACAAAGTTCCCAAATAAAAGTAAATAAAATTTTGCAAAATCATTGCTAGAAATATAAATAAAAAGATAGAAACAAGAAAAAGAAAAAAAAGAATAATAAAATCGTGATTTGGAAAATTATTTCTATGTTTCGTTTAGATGAATTAATGAATACGTTATTTGTATAATGAACCCAAACATAGTTGGAAGAGAAAATACGCGAAAAGTTTTCGATCGTATAAAAATTGAGCAAAGGCACGCTCTCATTTCGTAAACTTCTCGTAGGTCGAAGTTTTGCGTGGCGAATGGAATTTGAATAATTGAAATGTAAAACGAAGATGGTAACACGCTGGATGTCGCTGAGTCGAGAATAAATTGTCGACCGTCTCTGAACTTACTATATATTTCAATTGTGAGATGGCGAATTATAATAATCGAATTCAACTTGCTTCACAAGTGCCTTTACACCTTGGATGTGCATCCGAACAACAAATAAAGTTATCACTTGAAGAGACACCGTGTTTTCTACGTCACATACCAGAGGACTGATTCTCATTGCAATGAAAACTTTGTCATTGTCTAAACGTTTTGTAGTTTCGACAACAAAAAATCCATTTGATACGACGAGTGTTGGGCGGATTGAATTATTCTTGCATTATGAGTAATAATAATTCATTGAATATCCAATTTATTCAGCCATAATATTATCGTAATTATGAAAAGTTTGATGGAAAAGATTTTTTTTTTAAACGATGGAATTTTAGTTCAACAATCGCATTTTTTGAGGGCAAATTAAATCGTGAAAGGAACGAAGTTGCGGTTTTTTAAAAATCAGAACATATCGTTTTATTTTTTAGAACAATTCCACAACATTTTCATTTTGTTTGAATGCCTATTGAATTCATGGATTTTCGGAAGCAGCACGTTTGGAAAATTTCACCTATTTATTGAATGAATTTAGTCAAAAATCAAAAGGCACCTGAGAGATAAACATTTCAGTACATTTTTAATTAATGAAAACGTCGCCCCAAGAATTTTCTGATAATTAAACCCGTGTAACCGTTTCTTTGTTCGATGAATTGGTCTCGTTTGATCAACAAAAAACACTAGAAATTGCGAAAAGAAATTTTTTTATCGGTTATGGAAAAAATATTTACGTACCGAATTAACGATACTCCTTTCTAAACACGGTGAAAACTTTTCCACGAGATAAAGACGTCTCTCGAATAAATACAAAAAACTTGCACCTGTCACCAATTTGTAATAAAAAGAAAATTGGGATATTCGAACGACAAGTTCCGTACGCGGATAAAGTCTCCACGTGACTGAACGAACAGCGCGTATGTATTTCTTGGACTCGAGCAAATACAAATTCTATCAGCGCGCATGTCCTTCCGTTCGCGAGAAATAAAAACACCGAGAGAGAGAGAGAGAGAGAGAGCGCGAGAGGCAGTGGACCCAGGAAATTCGAGGAAAGCCGGTCCCCTTCACAGAAAACTTTTGCTTTCAGTTGAAACACATTTAGTTCGTGTTATGAACGATTAGAGGAATGTGAATCACAATTTTAAAAGCAGTTACGCACGTTTTATGCGATTTCGGAAATAATAATCGAATTCCACATCTTTCGATGGAGCGTAAAATTTATGATTTTTCTTTTATTCAACATTTTGTGAAACCTGTAATCGCTGAAAAAGTCATATATTCCCTCCATAATGGCCCAAAAAAATTCGTTCTCGCAAAGTTGATAATGTTGTTAGGGCAGGTTCATAAAAAAGCTCAACATCAATTCGTATCAACGACGATTAGTAACAACAAAAAAATGACTTACCACTGATGCTGCTGCTGCTCACACTGCTTGTAAACTGCTGGCATGCCATTTCCGAGTTGCAGTGGTGACCTGGACGATAAAACGACTGTTGAATTTGATATTCATGAAACACCGATTTGCTAATAATAAAATCGTACTGTTGCTATCCTGTTTTTCCATTGAGATTCCGAATCATCAAACTCACTTTTGGAAACATGCACCCTCAAGAAAAAACTTGTTACGACAAGAAAAAGAGCGGCGCATTCGGAATAACTGCAGCCAACAGACCAAACACAAAATTTCATGGTTTACTCGTTGGCATCACTGCCGAGTCCGAAGCGACTACAGCGCCACGAAATGTCGCGATTGGTCGAGCGTTTGGGCGGTGGCTGTTGATTGGTTGACGTACGCGCTCTGTTTGCCGGTTTGAATCGACGTCTGCATTATCGCGTGTAACCGAAATTTCAACTGCCACCCATTCTCACGCCGGACAAGCAACGCCATGCGAAAGTCTCCCGCTCTCTACTTTCGTTGACTTTTTAAAAAATAATCGGCAATATTTAGATAATTAGTGTAAAAAGTGAAAAACTGTACATCAAAGCTGTTCGATGTGGAAAATGTGTTTTCGTTGTATATAGTGTTTTGTCTCAAATCTCGAAAGAATTCGTTGTATTTTTTTTCTTTACGTAGAAGCTTTGATGTGCGTCTGTGACAACGCCAGAAAGTAAATAAATCTTTACACTACCAGAAACAAGGTTGGTCGACGTTGTAAACGAAAGATTTATCGCGTTGTACGAATTAATCAAAGTCAAGGAACATCGAATTATTAAGGATTCCCACTAACAATACCTATCCTCGAGATGTAACATGTAAGATTTTATTGGTGACTATACACGCATTTATAACCAATAAATGTCGCGCTACTTTTCAATTTCTTTGTTACTTTAATTGATACAATCATTATTACAAATTCACAGTTTATTTTTTCAATCACCCAAGAGCTCCATTGTCAAATTTACACGTTTTTTGCTTTGTTGGATATTCTTTTTCGTTAATAATTTTGGAGTGGTTAGGAATGTCTAAGACTGCACAACAGGTTGAAAGAATTCGATATTATGAAATTATTTTTTAACCGAATGAAATAAGTGATTATCCATCAATAACAAACTGTTGAGTAAATTCATTTATTCATTGCCTAAAATAATTGAGTGTTACGAATCAACATAAAGAGCTTTAGTGCATCTTGAGATGCAAGAAATTTTTTTCTACACTGTTGAATCAAAATAACTCATTACTGATTTGAAAAAAACATGCTGTTGTCTATAAATTTCAGTAATTTTATGGAAAAAAATCACTTTAAAAAGCTGTCATCATATTTGCATATGCCAATAGCAGTTGACGCGAGTCTGACTGCCTCAAATTCGAATTAAAATTGAAAAATGCTCCTAAAGTTGACAAGCAGTTTTTATCCTGGGCAATTTGTTTATTTTTAATTTTGTGTACAAGGAATAGATTGTATAATCGTAACATTGGAAAACAAGAAATATTTCAACAGCTGGATAACTAAATTTTGTCTTTTATTCCAGATGGAATCCCGTTTGCCTAAGCCAAAAGTTATAGTTGGAAAAAAAATTAACGAAACATCTGGAGTTACGTCAGACACGTCAACCATGAGTAGTTTATCGAGTACTCTTGCAAGGGCTCCGACGACAGTATCGAACTCTGGTCCGAATGTTATTAGCAAGTCGAAAAGCACATTGAATTTACATGCAAAATCAGTCAATGAAAATAAACCACCGGCAAAGCCATTGTTGACTCGATCTCAGACGAGTGCGGCAATAGCACGAACCGGTCCTTCCAAAGTAGCTGTAAAACGTTTGGCAGCCGGAGCGAACGCTATCGAGGCAAAAAGGGCGAATTTGAGGTCCACGATAAAGACCACGGTGGCCCAACGACCGGGGAAGATCGGAGGACAAGGGATAATCACGACAGCAGCAAAGCCAGCTGCGGTTGCGACCAGTGGCGTAAAGACAGGGCCAAAACCGAGCAAATGGGATTGGAAAGGTCGTCTCGAATGGAGCAACGCGGAACTAGCAAATTTAAAAGAGCAGCACAAACAATGTGCTCATCTAGAGTCGACGGTTAACGAGCTGCGTTCAAAAGAAGCAAGTACGATTGCGAAGCTAGAAGAACTGGAGAGTACAAAATTAAAATTAAACGAAGAGCTTGCAACGACGAAACAGAGTTACACCGAAATGTTAAGAATCAAGGATGACATTTCGTCGAAACTCCAAGAGTCTGAAACGTCCTGCGATCGATTAACTGAGCTACTGAAGCAGAGCGAGAAATTATGCGAATCTCAGAAAAAAACAATTGACCAGAATGCTGCAAAAGTTGAGAATTTGGAGAAAGATTTGAACGAGTACAAAGAATCGACGAGGGAGTTGAGCGAAAAAGTGAAAGAACTTCAATCGTTGGTTCACCAGATGGACAGAGATAGGAGATACTTGCATAACACGATACAAGAATTGAAAGGCAACATAAGAGTATTTTGTCGAGTGAGACCACGGATACCACGGGAAGCTGCGAAAATGTTGTGCTCCATTAATTTCCTCGATGAATCAACGATGGAAATAGCGCGTGCGGAGTATTCCGATTCTTCGATATCCAGCAGCAAAAACAGGGGATCCAAACAAGAGTTTTCATTCGACAAAATATTTCCACCAACGGCCACGCAAGCACAAGTATTTGAAGAATTATCGATGCTCGTACAATCGGCTTTGGAAGGGTACAACGTATGCGTTTTTGCGTACGGCCAGACTGGCTCTGGTAAAACGTTTACGATGGAAGGGGGTGAGAGTACCGAGGCCGAGGGCATGATCCCGAGGACCGTGAGACACATTTTCGAAGAGATGAAACAGTTTGAACTGTTGGGATGGGAGTACAAGATAGAAGCGAGTTTTCTAGAGATTTACAACGAGCATATCGTCGATCTGTTGGATTCTCAACAGAAAAATCATGAAATAAGAATGGCAGACAGCAAAGGCCACGATCTTTACGTAACGAATCTTCAAGTCGCCGAAATCAACAGTCCTGAAGAATTGCACGTTTGTCTAAGAACTGCGCAACAAAATCGTGCAGTTGCTGCAACTTTCTCGAACGAAAGATCTTCGAGATCACATTCTGTGGCCAGAATACGTCTCATCGGCGTCCACGCTGAAAAAGACGAGCAGTCGATCGGTAATCTCAATCTCGTCGATTTAGCCGGCTCGGAACGTCTTAAAGGCGAAGAAGCTGCGAGAACTGCAGAAACGAAAAACATCAACAAATCTCTCGCTAATTTGGGCAATGTTATTCTTGCTCTTCTCAAAAAACAAGATCACATACCCTACAGAAATTCAAAATTGACCCATCTTCTAATGCCCTCACTCGGTGGTAACTCGAAAACTCTTATGCTGTTAAATGTCTCACCGCTCGATGAATGTTTCAACGAAACTCTCAATTCGTTACGTTTCGCTAGTAACGTCAACAGTTGCAAGACCGGCAATATCAAAAGATCACGAACGATTATTAATAACGTCATGTAAAATTGTCAATTTGACCACGTTTTCATCCAACAATTATTTTAACTTGGAAAATATTTTTATACATAAAACGCATATATTGTTTGGAGTTTAGTACAAAAGCGTATACTATCTTAGACTACTTTTCTCTTCGTTGTACTCCGACATCAGCATTTAGATATAAATACCAAAGGAATGCCTTTTTATCGAGATAATACGACAATTCGTTTTTTCTTTTTTTTGAAATCTATTTTCCTGGATTTGTTCACAAGGATCTTAAGATTTGAGCGTAATGAATGAATGAAGACCAATTTTTCCAGTTGCGCTTTTTATCTATTTTATTACGCGTTATTTTTATTTTTACAACGTAAAACTCGTATTGTCCGAAGTTTCAATACATTGCGTTGATTTTTAAGAAGCTTTGATTAGATAAAAACAAAAATTCTTAAGATGCTTTTTAATGAACGTTTTGAACAGAGTGTCGGAATGGAACGCGATTAAATAGCATTATAAATTTTTGTATATATTGCAAAATGTCTCGGTACCAGAGCTCGTATTTTTGTTCAATTAACTGACTTAGTTAAATGCGACAATATAAAATTAAGTCTCCGCCATGTATACCGAGCTGTACTTGTTTCCACAAATAAAAGAAAAACAGTTTTATCATTAAAAATCTCGTGTAAATTCATTAATCTCAAAAAACTTATAAAATTAATACAGAAACATTGGAGTTATCATAAAACGCCGTTGTTCTGTTGAAAACTGGACAGAAATTTTTTAAAAGCCGGTGACGAAGTTATAATACGAGTTTTCACACTTTTATCACAGTTTGTTGAGGCGTTTTCAAAATTAAGCGATTTTCGTCTGCTCTCGTGATTCCTTCTACGAGAATTTCCATTCGACATTTTTTCTAATGGTGGACTAGTTTTTTTCAAGTATTCTCCAATTTCTAAATCAAACGTGCTGGCGTTAAGATTCAAATCTGATTTCCGAGCTTCCATCACACAAAGTGAGACAGAATCTTTGAGAACAACTTCAATTTTTTTAGCCGACGACCAATCGATTTTATTGTTCCTCGGAAATTGCAATTTCCCACTATTTTTCGCATTTAACAATTCAACCAATTGTCTGTTGATGCTAAAACGCGTGCATGATTCGTCACAACGATTTAGCGAGCCTTCGAAAACTCTCATAGCTCTAGAGTCTCTTGAGCACACAGTTTGAATTATTGGCGAATTGTCTCCTTTTTTTAAATCAGCCTGAACGCACTTTTCAATTGATGATAAAAAATTTTTTTGCAGATTTATCGACGGTACTAATTCGAATCGAACTGACAGAATCTTAGGAATGGTTGGATTGTCTGAGTGGTGAAGTGATGGCATTTTACTAACGGATTTCTTCTTCACTATTAAATCGTTTAGTACGGACTGAGAGAATTTTGAAGATCCATTATTATTCGGAGAAGTTTCAGAAGATGGATTTTTCAATCTCGGGTCTGCGCAAAATATAACCATCAGCAGAAACAACAACACGTAAGCTCCACCGGAAGTCATAATTGTCACTTTTTTCCATAAATAATGGCTCAAATTGAAGTACCAGAAGACTTGAGTTTCCAACTTTTCTGGAATTTCTACTTTTTGCACTATCTTCTTTCCCCATATAAATTCGTACAACCAATCTGAAAATTTTTATTAACAGATCTTCTATTATGAAAAATGATAAAACCCATAATCATATTTATAATTATTGATTATGATTCTTAGATTAACTCTGAAGGAAATAATTTTTGTACAAGACTGTTTTTTTTTTTAAATGAAAAAGTGACATTTCTTCCGTCTGATTAGTGGAAATCTGTCCGAATGTTTATTTGAAAATTCATGTATTCAAAAATCAAGATTTTTCATTACTTTTGAGTGAAATTCTGAGGAAAACCTTTTTCTGGCACAACCTTCTCTCTTCATTTTGAAAAAATAAAACTGACTGAAGTTCTTTTTAGTGGAAAACTGTGACGTAGAAAAACCAATGATATGATTAAACGAATTTTTTTTTTCTCACCTCTAGCGAGAGATTTTTCTGAATGTAGTAGATCGACGATACACAGAACAGCCCACAATCCGATTCCGAGGAACATGAGTACTCTCCATCGAATATATCTCGATGGTTTGACATCATGAATTTTGTCTGTTCTCGATATCGTTGAATTGTCAATTTTTTTTGTCACCTTGTTCGTGGCTTCGGATGAATTTTCGTCAGCGAGGTTATCGCTTTCACTGTCGACATTACAACTGGCGTCACGATATTCTTTGCTAGTCGATGAATTTGAATCGTCGAATGAATAGTCTGACGAAGTTGTTTCTAAGTCCGAATGAGCATTTGAACGAGCTCTTTTCCAATATTCTTTCACCGATGACATCCCATTAAACATTCACCCATGCTTTCCCCCATTGATTCACGAAAACGACACTCCTTTGTTTTTCCTACTAATTTCGCCATCCCGCAATGTGAAAAAAAAAAAAATTCTCCCTCTGAATTTCTCTGTTTATCGATAGTTTTGTACTCGAAATGTCATTATTCTCTTTTTGATAGAACGTGAGTTTTTTTCAGACCCCAAGTTTGATGAGATCTCTTCCGCAGGATGGACAAATCCTCAATTTCTTTGTTATTGACGTCGTCGAATTCAACTTCGATTCATTTTAAACGATGATAAGTTTTACATTTCAAGATTTTCGGGAATGAACCTTGACTCGTTTGTCTCAAGACTCCAAAAGGTTAATAACCAAGTAATGACGATCTCGAGTTTGCTGTCGATTCAAGATATGTCGGAGAAAAGGAGAAAAGCGTGTTCGTGTGATCATCACTTCCCGACCTCGTTATCGCGCTCAACTGGCAAATGCAACACTTCTCGAGAGAAAAAAAAGTTTCGTTGCTCATGTCAACGACCGAAGATTTGTAGGTGTCCTCCCGCGTTAGACGGTGAGGAAATTATTGTTGTTTGTTTTCAGGGTGTAGAATATTTCTCAGAGTATTAAAAAAATTCACGGTTTCCGGAAAGTTAAATTTTTGATCTTCACATCGATCAACACTTCTCGAATGCATACGTTCAATGTATCGAGTAAAATAAAATTGTGCTCTTTTCTACAAAGATTTATTAGCCTCCGAAGATGTCATCCCGGCTCAATTTATATTTCGTCTAATTTCTCTTTTCTCCAAAGTAAAATAAATCATTTTTTCATTAAAAGATGAAGTGAGAGTTAATCGAAAATCCAAGGAATCAGAAATCGAAACAGGCTCAACGCGACAATCCGATGAATCGCCTCATCGAGAGAGACCGATTGAAATAATTCGGCACGATTCCTTTCAGGAGAATGATTCGATCGAGAAGTTGTATCATCACGAAAAGCCAAGAGAAGTAACACGAGATGGAACATTCGAGATATCTCTACTGGACGATCGGGTAGGAAAACATTTTTAAAAAGAAATTTGAATTAGAATTTTGGTACAATGAGAAATTCAGTACATTTCGAACCGCAGAGAACGATCATTTGAAGCCTGAAAAAATCGAAACGATTTTGTCAATGACGGAAACGTCGCAGACGCAGAATGTTGGGAATGATAGTGAAGTTTTGAGCCTCGGTAAATTGAACGAGGAAAAGAAAAATATCGAGAAAATGTACAAGGTTTCTGAACAAAATTACAAATGAAATTGGATATTCGTTGCAATTGCTTTACAAACGTATTTTCGAGGTTTCAGGAATTGGAACAACGAAATATCGAGTTGGAAGAACAATTAAAAAACATGGATTGCAGTTTGAGCTGTTTAAAAGCCAATGGTGACAAAGAGGCAGCTTGTTTGAAAGATGCCCTTGAGAAAGCCAAAAAGGAAGTCCATTTAGCTTCACGCTCCAGAAATCTGGCGATGGATCTTGCCAAACAATCAAGAGATCAAACGGACTTGATCAAAGCAAACCGAGATGCAATCGCTGATGAAATAAACCATGTTAAATGCGACAACACGAAACTTCAGTGCGAATGTGAACAGCTGAGATGCAAATTGAAAGAATTTAAGCAGAAGGAAGAAAGAAAGTAATCACAATTCGATTCGAAATGTGAAATGTGGATAAAATGATGAAAAAAATATATATTTCTTCATAAAATGATGAAAAATCGAACCTTTCAAAAGAACAATGTTCCTTGACACTTTTCTAGTCACAATTATATTTCGTAACAAATTTCCAAACTTTTTTTCAATTTTTTGTTCATTTTTGAGCTCATTCGTACGGGAATTGTGGACAAACAAAATATTCTCTACAAAACCTTTTGATTTTTGAAAAGCAATTTCGATGCTGTGATATGTTCGGTTTTTCAAAGAACAATTTTTAAAAACCGTAAAATATGCATAACTTTAAGTTCGGCGTAACGGAAATCTGAACTAGCAACGTCAAAAAATGATGGAAAAAAGTTCATTATCCAATTTTTTTCAAAGGTGCACGGACGTCAATGATAAAGTTTCCAAACTAAAATCAACTGCGAAACAGAGAGAAATGGCTTTGGAGAAAACCGTGTGCGAATTAACGAACCAAGTAAAAATACAAAAAAAGCGAATATGCGATTTGACGGCGATATGTACGAAGCAGCGTGATTTACTTCGTGAGAATGAAAATTGCATATCAACGAAAATAGCTCAGTTGACCGAGGCTGAAGACAGAATCCAATCGTCTAACTGCAGATGTAGACAAATGCAGGAACAAATAGAAAATCTTCAGTGTCAACTGGACCAGGAAATGACCCATCGAGAAAATTTGGAAAGACAGTTGGATGAACGTCAAGATAATTGTAATTGTGAGCTGCAGATTAAGAATAAAATAATCGAAGATCAAATTGAAACTATAAAGAAATTAAAAACGGTAAATATATTTTTATGCCCAAGTCTACGCACAAATATAATAAATATACCATTACAATATCAAAAAAATATTGTAAGGATAAATTACGATCGATAATTGAACTAGAAGTTTTTTTCAACATAAACAAAAAAAAAAATTCTAAAATTCCGATATTTTTCATTGTACATTTTATAAATACAGATAACACATTTCTCGGAATGAAAAAGGGAAAAATTCAGAAGAAAATATCTTATTTTTCGTTGGCAATGAAAATTGTTTGGTTGAATTTCTTATCAATGGTTTCAGTCGGCTACTCATTCAAACCGATAAATAGTTAAATTGTCGATAAAAATAAAATCAGTTTTTTTTTGGAGCCCTTGGATTTGAGTATTTTTACGAACAATTTCAAACACAGTTTATAGAATAAAAGTTTGATGCTCATAGCGATTTAACAGAATACTTTGAATGAACACTAATACCATGGTACAGATTGTTATGAAAAGTTGCATCTTCGAAAGGAACGATTTTTTTCAGTTACTACAAGACAGTGAAAAGATGGCTGACGAAGCAGCGTGCGAATTTGAATCTTTAAGAGAGGAGTTACACTGTTTGAAAAAAGTGAACCAATCTTTGAGAATGACCTTAGAAGAGGTTGAGGAAGAGGCGAACGACGAGAATGAATTTTGCGAGCGTTGCAACGTCCTTGAAACAGAGATAAGGACTTTGGAGGAACAAAAGCAAAAAGCAATAATGGCCGCAAAATTTACAGCGGCTAAACTATGCCAAACATCTGCTGAATACGAGGATCGAATCAATTGTGAGAAACGACGCAACGAGTTTGTTAATGAAGTTATGCAAAGACAGGAAGCTGAGATACAATTGTTGAAAAAAGAAATTCTTTGTGTCAAAGAATTTCGAAGCCATAGATCGAACTTTTGCATCGATCGTCAATGAAATAAAAAATCTATGGAACTGGAAAGACTCAATGTTTTTATTAATTTGTTCGTGATACCTTTTTCACCCACCGATGACATTAGATTTCTCGGATTTTCTTCTTTTTTTTTTTCAAAAATTAAGTAGCGCCGTGTTGGCGCTTTCGTTTGCCGTTTGACGTTAGGAAATAAAGTAAATAATATGTCATGTTGTTGGTTGCGAGTTTGTATATATCTCCAAAGTTTGTATCTTTGCGTTTCGCGTTCGGTACAGATGGGGCACACGGCCATATGACAGGAATTATTGAATAGAAAAATCGAGTAGAAACGCGTAGCGGCGACATCGAGGAACTGCGGATGGCCACAAACCCTATCTACTTCTCCCAAGTTTTCATGGGTTACTGTTAAGCGCGCGGAATATACGAAAAATTTGCACACGATTGAAACCATCGATACCCTTGCTGTTTGTGACCCACGAAGTCATTTTGTTCGCGTTGTAAGATCGTATTTTTCCCCTAAATCCTGTGATTCTGAAATTTTTCTCCCCTAAATCCTGTGATTCTGAAATTTTTCATACGCATAATGTCGAACAGAACTCTTCTCGAGGTTGACGACTCAATCCTGAGAAATAATTTACTACTAACGGTGAGAAAACCTGCGTTCTAGAAGTGTCAAAATTTGGTACATAGGTACATAGGTTAGAAACATATGCGACGAAAAAATAACATAAAAAATTGATTGTTTCAGGAGAAAAAATCCGAGGAAAAAGAACTGAATGATTTGCTTCGCAATTTCGAAAAATCTGAACCACCTTCGTTGACCTTTTGTCCATTGCCAGGTAATTTTATTTTACCCATCAAAATATGCCACTAAAATGTCTATGAATTGCCGAACTGAAGAACTTCACGAATTAGTATGAACTTTTTGAGTCAACGCTTGTTAAACTGAGACATTTAAAAGAAAAATTAGTTCCATAGGAATATTTCATCGATTGTAATAAATGCATTCCATTTGATTTTTGATGGATTCATTGTCCGTAATCAACTCATTGCGTGGCTTGTGCCAAACATTGGCTGTTTGGTAATATCAAATGTTTGAAAATCAATGTTCACAGGGGCTTGTATCAAGTGCAAAACAGACACAGGTGAAAAAGTATTTCTGAACATATGCCACACCACCAAAATTCCTCCTCCGGAGGATTTATCCGAGGAACAGTTATTCAGTGAAATAGAAAAAAAGGAACCAAGCTGGAGTATTCCAATGAGCATCGGTCATGAAAGATACGAAGAAACCAAAGGTCTGGAGGCTGATAAAATACGAATACAATTTGTGTCATTCGACAAAATTTCTCAGGAATTCTAATAATGCATATTTTTTTATTAAATCTCCTTTTTTCGCAATATTCTCATTTATAGAAGGAGCAAAGTGCCTCACTTACGACATTGCTCTGAATACAAAACACTTTGAAAAGTGTCAGTCGCAAAAAGTAATGTGGACTTTCACCATCGCAACTATAATTCAGGGTGTCAGCGAGAAACACAACAGAAATATACCATCCGAGTTCAAGATTTTGAAAAACCGTAAGGTAGAGTTTAAACAAATGTCAAAATGAAACAAAAATAGTGATACTCAATGAAGAGGCTTAATAAGCGTCGGATTCGTGGGGTAAACAACTTATCCAAATTATTCTCAATACAGGTAATGGGCAAGTTGCACGATCACAGAGTTCAAAAGCGCGAGCCTAAGAGGCCGGTCGTGCAGAAGCCGTTGATCGAAGAGATCCAGAGTTCGTCACCAGCATTGAACAAAAATCAGAATAAAATGAAAGAACAAAAGACCACGAATGTCGATGATGTTCCTCAGTACGTTTTGCTTCGTAAACCAAAAGTTGGAAAAGCAGAAGAACTGATTGGTTACTTCAATCTTCCAAGTCGGGTAATAAAGAGCTTCAAATTTTGTGCCGAATTTGATCGTTACTTTGACTATAGAAACTCTTCTATAAAATACAAAATTACTTGCCAGCTTCGAATCAAGGACATGAGGGTTGACGTTTGTGAGGATCGTATTATCGTCGAAGCTCCAAGAACGAATTATCTCGTTGACGTTTTTGTACCTTACGCTTTGGATCAGGATAAAGTAACCGCAGCCATGGATCAAAATGTAAACGTGAGTCACCATCTCGTTTTCAGTTATTTTTTGATAATTTTTCTTTCCTTGCAATCGCCCAAAATCTGGCTGCAATTTCAAGCTACGATAATTCGTCGACTTTTTTTTTTGCGAAACCTAATAACTCTTTTTAGGAGGGCTGAATAAAGGATTCAAGACGAAAAAAAATCAAGTTGAATGAATTCAGACAAATGAAGTCGTTGCGTTTTCACGATTTGAAAGTTTACCACTGTAGATTGTCTTTCTCTTAAGAATGAATGACTTGTTTCTGCCGTCAAAATTCAGCCGTCATTGAATGTCTACAAACGTTAATTTTCAGTAATAATAATTCTAGGAGAAATGATCATATTCTTTAAACGTAATATTCTTTGATAAAGAACAAAACCATCTCATCATTAGTTGAAAACAATTTTTCGATATTTTTATTATTGCTTTTATTTATTATTTGCTCGTACGTGTAATTATTTCTTAAATAAATTCAATGAGAATCTTAAACGCTAAAATTTTGCAGGTATTGCGTCTGAATATTCCAGTGATATGAGGATTTGTCGACTTCCGAGAAACGCACAAAGATTATAGAATCAAGAGAAACAAAATAATTACTTATTTTGTGCGTTCTTCTGTACCGTGTGATGTCAACTACTCCAGGCTATAATAAATAATTTATAGCGAGAGATACTTAATCGTCCTACACTCAAGAATAAAATTCGAGTTGCTAATTAAATTTCACAACCCTCACAGGACTTAGATAACATTTTCGTACAAGTGTTGTACTTAGAATTATAAAACACTACGCCATAGTCAAATAAATGCTGAATTATTAATTTAACAATACGAAAAACGAAAAATGTGATTTTCACGTCAAAGAAAAGTGCCCGGTACGTTTCATTGATTCCTTCTCGGTTAGCAGTAGTTTTCTTTTGACTAGTTCATATTGATGCGTCTACCTTAATAATTAAAGAATTTTTTAAACAATATTTACAAATAGAAATTTGTCTCGTTGGCGTAGCATTGTTTCGGACATTATACGTAGTGTGGATTACACAATATATACAATATAAAACAAAGCGTAGCTTAACAAGGAGTACTGTAAAAAGGTACGTGAATCGTTGATGCGCGTTTACAAACTATTATCATTTTTGAATGATTGACTAACAATGATCGTTGCCAGGAAAAAACCTTCTCTCGCAGTTGAATATGAGAAACGAAACGGCAATTCAAAGGTTCTTGGGCGTGATTTTAAAAAATTTCGAAAGATTAACATTGCTGAATGAAAATTCTAATAAGAAAGATATGGCGTAAAAAAGATACAGCCATAAACGAGACGGTCGACAATGGGGGGGCACATTCCAATAGAGAAGAAAAAAATCGATTTGATCGGTTTTTCGTGCCCCAGTTTCTCGTCCGTAATTTAGAGAATACGATAAATTACATTTCCGTATAAAAAGTCGGTCTCTCAATACCGAGAATCGTGAAAACATTAGGCAACAGATAAGCGGTATTAAAGCCGATCATGAAACAACTAATGTACTTGTAAATCAAGTCAGTAAGGACTTTGTTCGTATTGTCCAATGAATTTTTGCTTTTCATTAGTTCTTTTGCATTAACTCGTAATATGGCACACATTGTCGCATAGCTCAGAGACTTGCAAATGGCTTTGGAAGCGATAACGCAACAGAAACCAATTATCGTACGTAGTATCATTCGTCCGAACATTGGATAAGAAGGCCAAATAATATTGTACGGAGGTGGAAGAAGAGGTGCTGATAAAGCCCCCGTTTGGTAATTTAACCACGCCCCAACGTAAAC
The DNA here is from genome assembly GCA_013761285.1 of Campoletis sonorensis. Lineage (NCBI taxonomy): Eukaryota > Metazoa > Arthropoda > Insecta > Hymenoptera > Ichneumonidae > Campoletis > Campoletis sonorensis. The sequence goes on from JACEOJ010000079.1 coordinate 5,862,717, forward strand.
ACCTGCAGTCACAGATAGGACCATTGTTGTGTCGCCTCTGCAAAAAGACAGCAGAATTTTTATTTACATTGTATTATGATCGATTTTTCGTTTCAAATTGTCAGGAGGAAGATAAAATGATGAAGTTCGTTTAATGAAAGAGTTCATCTGGCAAATCGACTCTGGTAAAATTATTATTAAGCATGCAAATTCAGAAGATTTTTTAAAATTCAATCCAATTCATATCAGAAAGCATTAAAACTGGAAAAATTTAGAATCATTGGTCCACTTCGACTTTTTATCTGTAAATTTCGATTCCGTTGCTAACTAACGCCAATCCACTTGCCTCGTGGGAGTCCATCTATCACTCCGAGGATAATAAATAATAGTAATGATAGTGAGAGCTATGAGGGCTCCAATTGCCCAGCTCTCGGTGAGAAAATAATGATCGGTGAAATCGACCAATGGTATTAAGGGTATCATCAGTGCAATAGCCAATGCTAATCCCACGACTACGTCGAGAACGGTGTGCATACCGAGATACAATCGGCTCATAAACACGAGTGTACACCTGCAGAGAAAAATTGATATTGAGATTTGTTCTTTGATCAATGAATAGTTTGAATTTTATCGCGAATTCAAAGATAACGATAAGGTTGATAAGCTACCAAAGAACTCACTGTGATTTCGAGGGTTTTTCGATGACAAAAATGAAACTTACCAAAGCGTTGCTATCGTACAACCTACGGTGAACGAATAGATGTATCTGTTTATTGTGAACAATACAACACTGAAGGGAATCGAAAGACCAATCATCGCGTGGGTCGATGGCATTCCATATTCCTGGGACCATTTACTTTGCAATCTCATTGCTGGTGGACAAGACGGACGAGGCCAGCAAATTATGTCCTTCAACGCTTGACCTGTGCATCCCGTAAATTTATTCATTCAACCATCGTCTCGTAAAAACTGTTAATTATTGCAACTTCGATATTTAAAAACTCTTCGAAACTACATGAACATTAAAAACGAAACGTGCCAAATAGAATTGAGGAAGAAAGGAAAGACAAGGCAAAAATGATATATCAAAGAAATTGAATGAACGTTCTTTCGAAGAGAGACTACAAATCGTTTCTGTAGATGAAATTGATTCAATTGCCAAACGTAAAAACGTTCATTACTTCTACTAACGATTGTTCACTCAAAATGTTTGAATAACGATTTGGTCCAAGATTAGATACTGGACATACTTCCATATAGATACTGTCTCTTGTATCAGAATTGCCAAAAATTCATAAGCACTGATCAAAGTTTGAAAAGAATAGAAAACTCGAAACAACTGAATTTGAGTAAAAATGAAGAATTATGATGGATTCAAGGAAATGTCGATATAACCTTTCAAATATTAGACGTGTAAGACGATAAGGTACGAAAAGTATGGAATATTATATTTTTATGAATATTCACACAGATTTCGAACTACTGAAAAAATGTATAGAACAGTAAGCGTGGTTCTTACCGATAGTCATGATAATAGCCCAGACAAGGACGACTCTTCTGCCAACAGCACCGTCGATATTCCAAAACCAAAATGGGATAAATGAGGAGTAAAAAGTTTCATCGCCAAGTTCGGTACCAAAGAGAAAGAGATAGTACCAAAAATGATTGGTAATTGTATAATTAAGAGATTCAGACGCTACTGGGTTTCCATTGTCACTGGAGAGACTTTTTTCTTCTTCCTTTTCTGAATGATCGAATTTGCAGGATCCATTGATCTTCCCGTCGCCATATCCGTTACTGCGCTTGTCGGTTCTTTCGCAAACATTGGAGCTTTTCTTTTCTTCAATATTTTTTGATTCTTTGCCGTAATGGATTCTGATCCCAAAAAATTCTTGGATCCTTGCTACCAGGTGAGGATCTTTGAGATAATTTATAGTCTCCGTCATCATTGTTTATCAATCATTCAATCGATCTTCCTTGAATCAACGTACATCTTGAACCTCGACTCTATACATAGAAATAATAACTTGACAAAAAGAGCGTCTACCATGGAACAAATAATGATTTCAGAGACCGTTGACCTCTGGTCACTTCAAAAGTATTTTCCTCCTTCTCGCTCTATTGGCTGTTCCAAAAACCATAGACCGTATTTCGTAATCTCAGTATTTACAAATTCGAAAAGTTCAATTTTTAATTTGAAGTTTAAGGATGCATTAACTAAGCCCTGAAAAGCAGGGTTTATTCGATTCATTTGACATGTTTCGAACTATATTAGGTTGCAGTGTATTGTCAAAAATGTATTCAAAATTTTTCTGTGTATAACTTTTTTTTGGAGATGTCAAAACACGTAAAAAAGTTTCGGCATTTGAAGAAAAAAATATAACATCGATAGTAAGTTGCAGGAGATACCAGAAGTTGCGATTGTAAATACGTTAAATGTCAGAAACGAGAAGAAAATTTACTGAAGTGACTTTTGCATGGATGGAGAACATACTAGACTCTTATAACGCGATAGCAGAGTTGAAGAGTCCGAGGTACAGACAGTGGTCAATGTTTCTTAGAACTGTATTCATATTTTATGCGTAAATAAATGCATATCTATATACATGAATCATTTTGATATGTCCAAACACGTGCACGCCGACGTATATACGGCGTATCAAAAAGAACTTCGCTCATCTCGGAATATGTAAATGTTAACAAGGAATGTACACACATTATTGACAATTTAGAAAAAAATCGCAAAAGTTCTGTAATTGTCTTACCTTCTCGGTGCTGATATACACAACGTTCGACTTATGAAAGAGAACTCTTGTTGAATTAAACGTTGCAATGACACGATTAAGCTTTGGCTTTATCCGTTCAAATGGTACGAAAAAATGTATTGTTTGACAGGGCACGAATCAAAGGGGAGTAATAAACGCGTTGTATTTCTAGTCCTTTTTTTTTACGTACATGAATAGGCCTGGCCAGTTATATCTGAACCACGCGACCACGCCACCGCGGTTCACACGTCTCACGAGGTATTATCGCACAACTGTACCGTGTCGCAGCGTGTGGTTGTTACCTACATTGTTCATTTCGTACTAATCTCCGCTACAGTCGCAGCGGGAGTTTCGGAGAATATTTGTATACATGTGTGTTGATTTAATCTCGCCGAATCCCCTCTCCTCGGATAATACTGCGGGTTTGTGGTTTCCCGCGTGATATTTAAAAACTCGGAACAAAAGTTCGACCATGGTTTTACCGATTATGCAATTATTAATAAATTTTTTTTGCATGATAATGCCGGATAGAGGGGATATTTTTTATATTCAAGTTGAAAAAAAGTTTCGATTCTAGATTTGCGAATTGTAGAATTTCCGAAATTCCAAAACTTTAGAAATATCATTATCACAAATGATTTCATGAAATGATGAAAGTTCCATCAGACGTACGAATTCATTTCTACGATGTTAAATTGTCTGCTTTATTTATACAAATCTGCTTATGAAATCTTAGATAATATAGCAAAATGCCAATTGATCTTATTCTGAAATTTCTAACCAAATACAATTATTATTCAGAGACAACGATTTGGAAGTATTCTGCAGCTCGAAGCCGGAGAGTGGAACATAACCTCGCGACATTTCGAACAATTTTTTTTTTGCAAAGCCTTTCAACAAGGTTCAATTTTTTTAGAATCAGTCCCTAAACAAAATAATGAATGGCTAGTTTCTCCAAATATTTCGTTGCAGACTAAGATTTCAAGGTGGTACTTTCACTTTTTACAAGGCAAGATGAAACATCAATGCAGCGATAAAGATGATGAGTTTTTTTTGACAGCCTTGAGTTCCGTAAATAGAATCAAATCGTCAAAGTTCCGTTCATGACATTTCCCATTTGGTAATGAACCCAGGTATTTCTGAAGTCATCTCGTGTATCTTCAAATATGTAGTTTTCGTCTTACGATTTCAGTTAATTGAAAATGACGAATCTATACTCGGTTCGTTCACCCAATCCTTAATAACATTTGATGGCCTTTCAGCCACGAGGTGGAAGAATCCATTGCATCGCGAAATGAAGAAAAAAGAAAACGTCTTTCTACTTTTTGTTTGTTCCAATATTTTAACTCAATTTTATTTGGGAAATGAGACGTTATCAGTAATCACGAGGAATTGTTCTATATAATAAATTAGATTACAGATTGTATTTTTTTCGTCTATTTAATGAAATCTAGCTATCGTGTATTTTAAACTAGCGCGCGATGTCGTTAATTTTTTATTGTTTTTCCTACAACATACATTCCGTTGGTATAAGTTTTTCCAGCAACGTTGTTTCGTTTTATCGTTTATTTCTTTTGTATAATTCGATCGTTGAACAGAAATTCGTCTGACATTCATTTGTTTCAATCGCCACGATTCGCCAAGTAATAACCAAAGACAAAGGGTGTTAACTAAGGAAATTTTAGGAGCGCGATATTGAAAACTTATTAACGGAGACAGAATTACTAAACGAAGTATTTCGCTACGTACACTCGGTCGATTAATACGCTTGAATCTCTTTTTCTCCTTCGTACCTAAAAAAAATTATGTCTACACGCCACTAACATCGATAATGAAAAAGGATCATTTAAATCACGTGTATTATGCTAGTTATTTCAGAGAAATTATGGTTGTAGATGCAGAAACAAAAAAAAAAGGATAATCAAAGAGCCGCGCATAAAATCCGTAATAGTTAAACATTAAACTAAAAAATTATCTTAATCGAGCTGACGCGATAATTATTTCCTTTTTTTTTCATGATTTCGTTCGTTGTCCATAAATTCATAGAGCCGCTCCACAAACTTGACGAATTTATGAAAACATCAACATATTCCATTCAAATTTGTGAAGCTTGTCTCGTTTTTTTTTCAAATATAATTTCGAAGGTGCCCTTGAACGAGGCGTGCTTAATTGATCGAAAAATTTGAAAGGTGTTGCTTATCAACGACTGGACAACTTGCATTCGCTATTGCAGATTTCAAGTTTGTATTTTACTTCATCCAGTATTGTTATAATTACTAAAGTTTATTTAAGGACCCATGACCACTTTGGAATGAAACGTCGACTCGGACTCGGCCGTACTCGCGTGTTTGGAAATTTACGATTTCTTAAGTGCAAAATTTGGGCAGAACATTTCTTTTAAATTCTTTCGATCTCATTTCATTTTCTCGTTTATCATATCGTTTCCAACGGATTTTTATCGAAAGATCTCATAAATTGGGTAAGGGAGAGAAAATGAGAACAGAAAAGAAATAATATTTGGAAAAAATGAGGTACATCGACAAGTTGAGACATCAAGATATTATCTTCGTTTATTCATCTAATATTGGTTGTCCTTTGTTGTTGTTGTAGTTGTTTGCTTCGAGAGGAACAATTGGATTCGACGTCAGCGTGTCGCCAAAGACTGGATTGCGTTTTGTCAAAAAGGTCTTGAAGACAAATTAATTTCGTCACGTTTACAACTCAAGTCTAAGAACATTTAGTGCTTAAAAACGCATCGTAGCGTGTATTATGCAATAACCGTCGTTACACTTCGTCTATGCATTTTATTTATTCATGTTTTTTTTTTCTTTTTTTTTCATCTGATCCGTCTAAATTTACTTGCCTACGAATAAATATATTTTACGTATTTTTATTTGTTCTTTCAATGATCTTTATAATTTGTATTGTTTTTTACGGGACGAGCGGTCATAGTGGAAAGGAGATCTGCGAGGAATAATCGTCGTGTCACGTTGTATGGAATAGAAAGAACGATTCTTAACAACTTGTCGAAGACTGACACATTGTTTTCTTCATTCAACGAATCAAAGTAATTCTAGCAAAATGAAAATAATATGTTCCTCGTCTTGTCTGTTCTTTTCTTTGAACTTGACACGATTTGTTTGTTAATCAACGTTACAACATGGAATCGAAAATCGATCGACGACGCGATAGTCAAAGATGACAAAAATGGATAAGTATAAAAGAAAAAAGAAAGTGTTTCGGCTCGACAAGAGGATCGAGCGCGTGCACACCCCGTAAAATTAATCCCCCCCCCCTCTCCCGTGGTGAAATCCGAGTCGACGATAAAGAAGGAAAAGAGGAAAGTGAGAGTTTATAGGTTGCGAATGTGGGCGGGTAGTGTATTATCAGATGTGTTTGCGATGAAGAATGATCTCGTTTTTCTTTTCTTTTCTTTTGCGGGCGCTTTCAATATTAGTACAATTGAAGAGAAATTATTGTGCGGCGCATTGAAGACGCGACGCCCCACCCTCCTCTTCCTCGTAAGCCTGCCGTGAATCACTCTGTTGTCTTGCCTCATACTCTGGGTCAAAATCAGTCAAGATACACTCCTCGGCACCGTCGGGAATGATGACTTCCTCCCTTGGCGGTAAACATTGCTCAAGCGTTGGTATGATACTCGCATCAAGAGATTTTGGAAAGTTTACCACGAAACGAATCGTCAGTTTGCCCCGCGTGAACGGATCTCTGTACATTGGCATACCCTCGCCCATTATGCACTTTATTTCACCGTGCTTTATAACCGTTCCCGGCAACGATGTTATTAGCAGATCTCTTTGATCCAGCGTACGTATGATTTTCTGAAAACCACACAACGCTTCGACCAGCTCCAGGTTCATCGTCATTAAGAGATCGTTGCCCGAACGCCTGGAATCAATCGATGTTTTTTTTTTTTTTCTCATTTGCATAATTTCCAAGACTTTGCCAATTAAAATCAAGAGATTTTGTACGCTTCCCGTTACAATAAAAGGGTTCAAATGTCTATCAATTGCCATCGGAACCGTTAGGCTTTTTATGGAATCCGGTAACGCAACGACACTGAATTCTTTTTCAATTGTCAAATTGTCAATTCTCAATTTATAAGATATGAAAAACATATTCATATGTTTTAGCCATATATTTCTCCTTTCGACGGGAAGAAACTTATTTGAAGTCCAACGAATATGATTTTATCGAATGAACTTGATAACGCGATTTGAAAAAGCGAAATATTTTGCAGATAATTACAGGTGTTCGCAACTTGAAATTTGAAAGGACCTAAATTGTTAAATTTTGAAAAAGTGAGGAGTCTTTGACCTCAACAAGTATTGATTTTCAGCGTAAATGATTTTGGAAATTTATCCACATATCGTTTGAACGTAATATTTCTCAAGTCATAGTCACACGTTTTTCTGTTCGTTGCGTAAAATTAGTTTGATGATTATTCTCAATTCATTCAGACGTATATGAAAAGTTCAAATGCTAGAATTGCATTGTAACATCCGAGGGAAATAAATGTTTTAAAACTCACTTGAAAACCTCGTGCTCCTTCTCTTCGAGACGAATTACGATATCACCGGGTTCAAGTCCAGGCTCTTGATCTCCCTCTCCGCTGAATTGAATTCTCTGTCCGTCGAGCATACCCTTGTCAACATGAACTTCCAAGATTTTCCGATCTCTAATAGTCTTCTTGCCGTTACAATGTTTGCAACGATCTCGTGGATGAATACGTTCACCCTGTCCCCGGCAGTCGGTGCACGGACGTTGAAGATGCTGTACCATCGACGGTCCCAGCTGTTGTATGACAACGTGTATACCGGAGCCTTGGCAAACCGGGCATCTTTCAACCGATCCTTTTTTCCCACCCACACCTGTTTCAAGAAGGAACAAAAAAAAATAGCGCGTTAATTATTGAAATCAATTTTTTCCTTTACCCAAAATGCACCCAGAATGCAAATGCGATGGATTTTTTTTTACTTTTTCAATGTGTTTGCCACGAACGTTGTGCAATATTGTTAGAATATTCAAAACGTAGATTCTACAGAGTTAGACAAATGATACTAAAGATTTCTAAAAAGATGAAAAAAATATGTAGGAGACAATAAAAAGACAAAGAGCATGGCTTCTTGATCCAAGGAGACAAACCTACGAGTTGATGTTAAAACGAGAGTTTATCTTCATTTATTCTGATGGTCGGCTGTGCAAAACTTACCCTCGCATTTATCACAGATGACGTTCTTCTGCAGGGCCAACTTCCTCACTGTGCCCTTGTACAATTCTTCTAACGTCACAGAAAGATGATGTACAACATCTTGGCCCCTGTGTTCCTTTCTCCTGTTGCCGAAGAACATTTGGAATATGTCCATTGGAGAAGAATAATCGCTGGTCGACATACCGCCTTCTTTCAAAGCTTGTTCACCACCCGCATCGTAGATACGTTTTTTGTCTGGGTTCGACAAAACTTCATAAGCTTGTGAGATTTGTTTGAACTGTGAACAAAATTCGAGGTCATTTTTTTTCTTTCCTTCCTCTTTAATGACAAATGTTTGAATTTCTTTTAATCGCTTAATATGACTGACCTTTTCTCCTTCATTGGGATTTTTGTCAGGATGATACTTGAGGGCTAACTTTCTGTATGCTTTTTTCAGATCCTCGTCGCTGCAGCCAGGCTTAACGCCTAATATGTCATAAAATGTTGTTTCTTTCACCATTGTCGCCGTACTGACACAGTGATTGCCTCAAATGGATACCGACTCTCAGAAGCTCAGTTTTTTTTTACTTCAAAGCCTGCAATGTTCACAGAACCTAACGTTAACAAAATTCTTGCTGACATTTCACCAGTTTGTAGGTGACAATCAATAATTCACGAAACATGATTTTATCAAAAGAGAATCGATTGTCAAGATTATTTTGTCATTATGAGTTTTAATCATTTTACTTATTGATGATACACTACAAAAAAGTTCGTTAAATATACTGCCTCCCGAAATAATTTCAAAAATACTTTCTTGTTTCAAACTTCCATGCGAAAAATGGTCTATTTTTTCTATTTTCTAGGTCTATTTTTTTTTAGGTTGGTAATTATTCATCATAGTGTCTAAATGCTTATAATTCTTCGTCGAGTTACAACATAAAAAAAAAAGCAGATTTATGTGAATATATTTTCGATTTCGATCGGGAATTCATAAGAGATTAACCCAAAACTTTGCTAAGCTCGAAATTTTGGAAGCACGTTTTCGTCTGCACCTCCGTTATGTAATTAAAGCTATCGATTTTAATCTCAATTGTCAAACGACAGTGAAAACATGGTGGATTTCTAATGGAATGAACATGAAATAGTATAGAAATGAATTTTACCATCGAAATCGTTTTAATCGTATGAGCCGAATTTCCAAAATTATTTTCTCCAAAGAATGTATCAGTTCAATCGACGGATTTTCGGAAAATGAATAGCGAACGATTTGTTGAAAATCGCACTAATGATTTTATTTAACCGAAGCAGCTGTTAATCTTTTACAGAGGAAACACAGGCAAATATATTGACGAAGAGAAAATCCAATTATGTGTGTGTGTGTGTGTGGAGAAGAGTGTTTCAAAATGGCGACTGCAAACTGTTAGAACTTGAAGAGTCCGTCTCGCTGACGAGACTTCGAAATCAGCCATTATCATTTTACAATTAAATGATGTACAGCAAACGAGCAATAAAATATGCTTTTTCATTGCTTGAATCGCATGTTTTTTTTTAAATATACGTTGTAAGTCGAGACAGGCTGACAAAACAAAGAAATATATAATGCGATTTTTTTTTTATTGCGGCATTTTGCCAACCCAAGAATATCAAACACTCGTGAATGACTGGGCACATTCATATCGCGGAAGTATGAGCTAGAATATTTTGCTATGCATTTTCTTTCGTTACTTGTTCGTAAGAAAACTATTTACAAAAAAAAAACGAAAAAACCAACATACTCCGGAAACGATATCGGGCGTTAGCTGCGTTCCCGGAGGACGAAATGCGGTTGCCAAAGGGATAAGCAGTCTCGTTCATTAACAGCGAGGTATCTAGTCTCGTGTTCTATCGTGGTGGTAAAGCGAGACAGTGCAAGGGAGATGAGAAAAAGACAAAGATATCGCGAGGCAAATGACGTCGATTGACGCGTGCGAATTTTTTCTGAAGAAAAAAAAAATCAGGCTCCGGTAACGGAAACCGTGAAAAACGGAATATTAATCCGTCTAGGATAAATCTATGATGCGTTTACCGAAAAAAAAATTAGAGCTACAATTATAGCATTTATTCTAAATGGTTGGCGAAAGGATTCGAGAATATTCTCCTTGGGGCAGACTATGAACAACGCGTTCCAAGTGCGTATATTTCGTGCAGGCGCGCCTTCGTCCATAGACAATACATATATATCTACAAAGAACGTCCGATAGCCTTCAAACGGCAAGGTGCACGATGTATTCCATTATGACGACGGAGGAATGGAAATTGTAGAGGAAAAAAAGGGAAACGCGGAAAAAAAAATTGGCTGTTTTACAACCAAGAACTCGGGGCTTGAATTTTCTCGAAAAATCCGAATTGAATTCAGCCTTCTGTGCGACTCAAGGCGAATTAACGATTTCTCGACGTCGACTTTATCGATTGAAAACTTTTTTAACATTTATGAGAATTGGAGCAATGTAGTAAGGTTTTTCGTCGGAAATTGACTTACCTGGGCCTTCGAGTAACGGATGTGTGTATATATGTATATATATACGTATATACTTGTACGAAACGTGTTTGTCAAAGCGTGTGCTCGATCCTTTCAGTTTTTCACAAACTAGCGATGATTGCCGAAATGCTTTCGAACAAAAGTGTCTGTGACCGTTCGCGCTCGAGACTCTAGAATACAATAAAGCCGTGGCACCTTTTAACAACTGCCAAAGTACCGCACACCGCCGTTTCTCGAAAGTTCCCAACGGGTAATGCCGTAATGGAGGACGTCGATCGTACCTGGTTTAGGAAGCTCTCGTTCCGTCAGGCTTTCTTCTCCACCAATCGCACTGTATTCTTCTTTTTCTCTCATTGGTTTTATCCTACGACCAATTGACATGCGGCATGTACCGGAAGTCTGCGAACGCAGCGCTCTCTACTTTCCGCGGGAAATTTTGATTGTGGTTTGAAAATATTTGTATCCCTTGAAAATTTCGACATTGACATTCTTTTCTCTCCAACGTATCATTACAAATTCATCTTATAAATTCTTTTTTTTTTATCATCGTTCAAGACGATTTATCATGTTTTGATTACCATTTTATAAAACAGTCGCGAACATTCTGTTAGCGAGTCTTGTTCATGATTAATTATGCACAATTTCTAAATAAATAGTTTTATTCATTTATTTATTTTTCAGTTGCTCTTTTAAAGTGTTTTCGGAAAAGATTTATAAATCATGACGTTAATGTTGTCACACGCCATTTTCAAAGTTTAACGGTTTTTCAAGGCTATTTCTGGGAATTTTACCGCGTCGCAAAGTGGCGGCGTCATGTTTACCACGCATGCGCAGAGCAACGGCAGTTTCGTGCGACTTCGCGAACGCACAGCGCGGTTCGGGACGCCATTAGCATAAATTCAACAAAATTTCAATTCGTGTGCTGTTTTTTGAGATGCCGGTGGTGATGTTAGACGCAATCCTTCACAATTACGATTGGAAAAGATGTAAGTCAACGATCGAAATTCATTTTGCATGCAACGATGCGTTTTTTTTTATTGTGTAGGAATATTGTAGAATTGCACAAAAGATCGTTACAAATTACGAGGTACGGAAAGGGCTCTCGTTATCAAAGTAAGTTTGACAAATATGTACGGTCGTATAAATCCTAAAATTGCACAAATTTGTTTAGCTCGGAGCTAATAATAATAATAAAAAAATTAATAAAACAACAACTCAATATAACATAGTAGTGAATCGCAAAGATGGAAAAAAACTCAACGTACTTTTTTGTTGTCTTTTTCCAAGAACTATATACAAGGCTTTTTACACGAAAGTTTTATTTCGAATCAATTTCTGATTATTTCAAAATGATTCGAATGTTCAATGTCGTTTTCTACGTGGACAAATCATTCATATGTTACCGGCCAAACCCGATTTCAGAGTTTCTCTAGCTTCTAAACAAAAAATCATGTCGACAAATCTGGTTTGTCCTTGAAAAAATAAACAATCACGTGGCCGAAACTAGTTTTTCCCAAAATTCGGGTAGGCCAAACTAGTTTGTCCTTGAAATAGGTTTCGCGAAATTGGTTTGACCTTCGATCGTGTTGGCCAAACTAGTTTGTCCTAGAAATTGTGCAGGCGAAACTAGTTTATCCTAAAAATCTGTTGCGGTATCCTCGTTCGGCCGGTACTATATATACGACAATGTTTCATAGAAAAAAACGTCGCACAAAAATTCGTACCAATAAGAAATTATCAGAATTTGGGAATGAAATTCTAACGGAAAATTCCTCAAACACAGATTTCTAATATAATATTAAAAGAATTACGTTCAAAAGCTCTATCCGTGTTTGTGTTAGAATTTAAATATATATAAATATCGAAGGAGAATATTGCACTGACCAGCGTATAAAGAAAGAATCTTGGATAGGCTGTAGAACAAAGTTTCTGAACGTATTCTTTCAGTACACGAAGTGTTTTTCAATCGTCCGATCGAAAATGCTGATCGCAAGAGTCACGATCGATTTCATAGAAATAACAAATATAAGTTTTACATAGTAATACGAAGTTTTGCACTCGCAGCGGCCATTGAAAAAGGGAAGAAATTGGTTTGTTTTCGCAAATCTGAAAATTCTAGCAATTTTTTAGACTTTTTTTCAACTCCCTCGTGAAATATTTGACTAATTTTTACGTACAACGACGATCCATTTTGGTATTTTACGTACAGTCCATATCGTTGTTCTCCTATGCAGTACATTTATAGACTAGACCAGAAATTCTGGAAGGAGGACACATTATTTCAAATTCGTACATCTCACACTCATTTTTGTTTTTTTTTCTCCATCAAATGCACCGTACAATATAACATTTATCTATACACGTTTTTTTTTCTTTAACTATCAGTGACACGTGTAATGTCTTCTTGACGGACGTAATATGGTCACCCAAAAAATTGGCATTTTTATAATTTCGTCTATTTGGACATTTGTACTCGACGTATATGATTATTCGATCAGCTGTATTTATTAATACAATTTTTGAAGTTTGAATCGTGGGATCACAACGAAATGTCTTTTCAAATAGAACCCAAATATATGCAATTCCGAGCTACAAAAATTGGTCGAACTTTTTGAAAAGCAATGAAACCAAATCTGTTGACACAAATTTGGTTCACATTGGGTATTTGATGCGACAATTTATTTTGTTTTATCGTTACGTTCCCACGATACAAACTTCGATATCCATAATGTTGTTATTTATTATAATATGAGAAAATACTCGAAACTAATCTTTGTATCGTTTTTGCGCAATAAAAACGAATTCTGTCCTAGCAGTCTTTTATTCGAAACGTTCGAATTTTTAGATCAGAGGCTAACTCATTCGATAACAAGAAAATGAATGTTGTGCTAATTGATGTCGAAAAACGTTTCGGTAATCTTGTGATTGTTATCTTGGTAAATTAATCGTTCATCATTGGAACGATGTTCATTCCAATTTTTGGTCACAGCTCGATATCGATATCAACGAAATCGAGAATTCTATACTCATGAGATTGCGTCTCACAGACAACACCTTCATCATCGAGAATAAAATGAAATTTTTCAGGATAGCCCCGAACGTGATGAGGGTAGAAAAATAGTTTCCACTGCTTTTTTTTTAGTGCATCGTTGAGTCGAATGTAGTCTGTGGAGCTGCTACTTGTGGCGATTTGATTTCTCGAGTATTTTTCATGCGTTTATGCGATATTTGTAGTTCAATGATAGAAATCCTAGGAAAATGTCGTTCAAGACTACAAACAGTAGTGTTCATAGCTCGCAGAAAAAAAAATAACGAAAATTTGTTTCGTTAAATACACAATTTGCCATCGAATTAGCATTACCCAGTCGTTTCGAACGAAGCACAAGGACTGACAAAATAATTCATATGAATTATTGCCTCTTTCAACGCATGGAGCTTTGTTTCATCCAACTGTTTGGCTCACTTTACGTCGCATTGGTCCAAATTATCAAAAATGCTGTTTTATCAGTTTTACCAATAAAAAATCCCTCGTGAATTCATTCAGCAACCTGCTCCAGTTCACGATAAGTTGCGATTTGATTGACTCACCGAGAATTAGTTAACATTTGATGATCCATACAAATGCTCCTCGAAGTTTCATTTTTTCCTATTGTTCTTTTTTTCAAATATTTTGTATACTTTTAACGTTTCCTCGACGTTTATTTCGGACTGAATATGTGCCTGAGACACATTTAGCGACGAGAAATCCTCAAAGGATATCTTCAGTCGTCTCTCGAAGGAGTCAAATGTTCACTCATCATTGATGTTCTGGTGTAAACTTTTCGTGGTCTTCCACGTTTGCCTTTGATCGCTGAGACGTGGGCTGCGTTTTCCGACGAAGCTCCGCTCCCAGATATCGAGGTCAATTGTATCATATGACCTTGAACTGCGCTGTCGACAAGACTCGCAAGATTTTTTCTTTTCGGCCATTGCAAATGGGAGTCCAAATGTTGTTTCAGCTTGTCTTGTCTGGCGAACATTCGAGGGCAAAGGCTACAAACGAATGGTCTCTCTCCCGTGTGAACACGTCGATGTCTTGCCAAATGGGATGCTCGCGTAAACGCGAAAGTACAGAGATCACAGGGAAACGGTTTGTACTGCGATTTGTCCCTCTTTCCAGCCACTTTTTTTTCGGTTATCGTGACAGAACTTTGTTGGCTTGGCGTTGATTCTTTCTTCGTTAATTCTGAAGCATTTTTCTTCTTTCCGGTTGCGTTCGTTTCTGGCTCGTCCAGACTTTCGCTGTCCAGTGAATTCTGCTTGAGACAAAAGTTTGAAATTCAAGGCTTTGAGGTTGTTCATTATTTTAACAATCGGTATAAAGATATTTTCTTTGGATTTTTTTCTTGTTGTTTTTTTTTTTTTTTTTTTTTTACCTACCATAAGTTCTATTGAATTGTGATCACGTTCAAGCATCGTATCCTCGTTCATCTGAATTGCTGGCACAGTTGGATCGAAACTTCCATTGTTCGAAACGTGTTCGGATTTTGACATTTCAGTATCGTTTTCGATACCCGATGGGGAGCCAGAATTGTTATCGCAATCGTCATCCTGATTTGAATCTCTAGTTCCAAAATTTGCGTCCCAGGCTAACCTTTTCGTTGTATTTTCATCCTTGTCTCTTCCGGGCACTGGACGAGCCAGGGATACTCTTTTTTGACCGTCGTATCTTATTTGTCTTTTGAACATTGGCGCTGGTACGTGTTTCTGTGTAAAATAAAGTGAAAATCGTTGAATCATTTTGTCATTCGATTTCTTTGAATTGAAATTGAAGAAAAAGTATTTTTATTTCTCGTCACAGATATTTCGAACAATTAAATTAATAAAATTAAAAAAATCATGAAGGAGAAAGAATTTTCATCATCTTACAATTTGTTGTTTTGAATTCGTTGTCGTGGATTGCAAATTTTCTTCGAAAGTGTCATCCTCGTGACTCTCCATGATCATAGGATCGTCCTCGACCTCGATCTCTTCGATTTTTATGCAATCAGCTGCGATCGAATTGTCGCACAGTTTCGAATAATTATCAAGTCTCGTTTCGATCTGACAAGGTCGCACCCTCGCTTCCACTTCAACACGTGAATAAACGTTGTCATTTTCGGTTCTCTCGTCACCTGATAATCCACGAATTTCCAAATCTGTTGCTGTTTTTATCAACGATGGCAAATGCTCTTCCGCCACGTTTATCGAGCCTCGATACATAAAATCCAATAGACACTCCATTTCTTCGACCGGTACACCTACAGCCAAATTATTGAGTTTAAATATTTTTATCAATCATGAAAAAATAGAATGAAAAACAATGAGAAATACATGCTAATATATTTTTCCGGTTCAATTAAAAAATTGAACTCTTTGAATCATGGTGGAACTTATACGTCGACCGAGCTTTTTTTTTTAAGTTTTAGAATGAACCACTATTCCAATTTTTTGATTCAACATGGCCTCTAGGACATTTGTTAATTAAATGCCACATTTGAATAAGTCGAATTTCATACTTTTTCATTAAAACATTCATTTCCGATCAAACTGCTATGAATAATTTTATCATGTTAATTTTTGGGTGTAAATTTCGTCGCAATCTAAATACACTGAAAAACTGCGAAGGATTTTTTTTTGTTAATTGTTCGTACGGTGGTGTGTGATTAAAAAAATGAAAAAAGAATTAATTTTCGATATTTAGAGTGCAGGTTTCTAATCAACAACATTAAAAACTAAGTATCACCCTAAGTATCAAATTTCAAGTTAAATGTAGTTCTGGAAAAATGTATGTCTCGAAGGATTAAAAATTAACAAGTGTTTCTCGTTGAGTCTTGATCCCAAATTCTTAATTGAATTAAAAATTACATTAATTACGATTTTATAGAATTTTTTAGACGAGACTCTTGGTCTCTTGATTTAAACAAAATTGAAATACTTATTTAAGCAAAAAACTGGATGAATACGTTGAACAAGTACAATAAAAAATAATATTCGAAATGAATTCATTTTAAGGACAAATCTTGTTTTTTCTTTCACGTACTTAGGTCAGAAGTAATTGTTTTTTCAATAATTTTTTTATAAAAACCCGAAATATAAATAAACAGGGACTCATGAATGATATTAAATTCGTGGAAAACCAAGTGCTCAAATCTTGAATTGTAATGCT
Organism: Campoletis sonorensis; assembly: GCA_013761285.1. Lineage (NCBI taxonomy): Eukaryota > Metazoa > Arthropoda > Insecta > Hymenoptera > Ichneumonidae > Campoletis > Campoletis sonorensis. Next base: position 5,879,378 of record JACEOJ010000079.1, read on the forward strand.
TACCTTTCAAAATGAGTATCGGTTGTTCTCCATGATGCTCCTTGAAGACTCTTTCGAAATAAGGGCTACAGGCTGCCAATACAAGTTTGTGGGCTCGTAGCATACCACCCTGACAAGCCAGGGTCGTGTCTGTGAGAGATCCACTTTTGTACAAGCCCTCGAATAATCCTGATAGATTGGCAAGATGATTGTTCCACGTGAGATTAAAAGTTTTGTCACCCATATTGGTAGTCCGTTTTTTTTCTATTACGTATTACTTATGAACCAGCTGTGTTCTTCCTAAAATTCAAGGATGAATATTATTCGTATTATTCATGGAAATAACTCGACGACACTTGAAGTAAATATTTTTCGTACCAATGAAATTTTTGTTAGACGTATTTACATGGAGTTTCGTGCAAAAATGAATAAGAATATGTACACTTCTGAGGAAAGGTTTGGGGATAGAATGAGAGATGAAACCGCGCGGATTTGACTGGCCGGAGCGTTGTTTTGTAAATCCCACGTGAATGTGTGTAGTTCCGTTTATATATATGCGTGGGTGAGAAGTGAAAGCTCGAAAGGGACGGACGCTATGGGGTGGAGAGGCGCTCCCGTTTTATCAAGGGGGCTGTGATAGCGAACCACGTGCTCATGCGCATAACGCCACTCTCTCTCCCTCTCTCTTTCTTTCTCTTTCCCTGTCTTTCTCGTTTTACCCTCGCGATCCATAATTTTCCTGTTACCATTCTCGCTCTGAGATAGACGCCAACTTGCGGCTTCATCTTCTTCGTTTTCCTCATGCCAGAGCTACGCGGATACCTCAAGAGGTTCCTTTTTATAATAACCATTTCCCATAATTTGTATAAATATCGCGTTATTTATTCAACAATGTTTTTATTCCTGTTTTCTCCGTGGTTTAAAGTCCCGCGAGTATGCATAAATAATACTGTGGCTAGTTCCACCTCGCAGGAGTGAAAATCTCAAGATATTTTCCTCGTTTAATAACTCGTGACTGAAGGATTGAAAAATCCTCAACTTTCGACTCCCTTCAAACCCCTTGACAATAAAACTGACCGCATTTTCTTCCAGTAGAGAAATTCCTTTTTTTTTATTTCTTATATGATGCGATAAACGAAAAAATAAATTATGAGTCATTGTAGAATGGGATGGGCCCAGTGGGGCTGAACCTTTTCCACAAAATCGAAACAGAAATTCGTGCTAGCGTTAATGAAACAATGCACTTAGAAGAAAATGAGGGAAACGACATTTCATTCGAAATATACATCCGTCGTACATCGCGACGTTCGCAATCATGCTAGAAAAGGGTGTGCGACTAGCGTTGCACAATGTAAACAGAAGACGGGTCTCCCTTCACAGGAGACAAAATGGAGTCATGCACTGGGTTCACGAAGAATTTTTTTTTTTTATATTTTTTTTACGCTAATTAACATTCCGTCCGGTTCCTCGAAAAAAATAATCTATTTCCTTTCGTCGGAAAACTCTGTTGCAATATTTATTTAGTCAAAAGTTTTTCATTTTCGCTGCAGAAATATTTTTCGTCTCAAGAGTATGTGCTTTTTAATAAACATTATTATTTAACGTATGCGAAAAACATCGATATAATTAAATGTGATAAAAAAATCAAGAGTTATTTGTCGTTTGCTTCGAAAGAAGAATTTGACGAGGACACAAGAATGTTCGAACTGTGCAGAAAGGTTTGCTCGTTATTTTGTTGAAGAAGTTTTTTCGATGCTTTCGAAGTTTTCTTTATTTTGTCACAGAAGTATTGAATAATGAATGGGGGTTTTTAATTGGGCTCGTAATAACGTTGCACAGGAAAATAGAACCTCGGTACCCCTTTGCTACTATGGCCAATATTGCGAGAACAGTTTACCAAAGAGTCCAGGGTATATAGACAGTGAGAGAGGGAATAGAGAGGTGTCTATTAATACCGAGAGCTTGGCACGAGAATCTTTCTGTCCACATTCACGCATGCACAAGCCATATATATAAATTTTATGGTAAGCATATATACACAATATATCTATTTAATAAATGTAAATATATATGTAACGGTATTATATGGCAACGATAGTTTTCCAACTGTTGAAAACAATAACAAGTGTAATCCCTACCGATACAACGAAAAATATGTAAACAAACATTCGAGACACAAGACACGTGTATATTTTTGAGGCCATGAGAATCGTCTTACCTCGAAAATTCTTCCTCGTGGTTCAAAATTTCGTTCTAAAGATCGTCGAACCACTTGACAACGTTGAAAAATAGTATTTCTGTCCAGCAAAGCTTTTACAAGAATTTTTCAACGGTGTATGGACAAAGCGATGGTTAGAAAACAGCGTGAGAGTACGAACGAATTCTGTCTCGAGTCACACTGTTGTTATTACGAAGAGGGCCCCTTGGACATAAACAATCGAGTTCCAAAATGTATTTGGAGGTTCGAACCCGATGAATTTGCTCCCTCGCTTTTTTTTTATCGTTATCTCCTGACGTTGATACTCGCGGATATTCTTTGCTAGTAATTAGCAAATTGAATCTTCGACGTATGCGAGCTTTTTCGGCTGATGTTGATTTTTCTGAAGGTCGTTATAAGACGATTGCTTGTTGACCAGCAGACAAATTGCAAGTGAGACGTCGTTCGATGTTTTTGTTTGTTTGTTTGTTTTTTGAAGTCAACTGAATTTGTAAATGTGGATAAGAGGAAAAAATATGTCGAAGGGGCACGCACCGAGATAAAAACACGTTGTGGCTCCCTCGCCAAGCCGCGACTGATATCAGTTCAGGGGGACGACTACAGGGACTGTCGGGGGCCGAGGGATAGAAGGCAGTCGACGAGCCGAGCCCCACGGGGGGGCGGAATATAACCCCCCCTCCCTCTCCCAGGCATCCGTGGAGCTCCCTTCGTCTCTGCTTCGTCTCACTCTCTCCAATCTCTTTCTCTCTCTCCCTCCCTCCCTTTCTCTCTTGCTTTCATACTTGCTTCGTACTTCGTCTCTCCTTCTCTCGGTTTTGTCGCTCCCGCGTTCTCGGCCGCGGGTCTTTTCGAACCCCGCAGTTTCGAACCTCTTACTATATCGATACACTCACACATTTATCTATATATATATACATATTTATTTATGTAACTTGGTATATATGACTGTATCCATCGGATGTATTACGAAGTCGAAGAGAGAGAACACTTCGCAACGTGCTTGTTGGGTTTCCATGAAAATAAGAACCCCCAAAAAATGTCAATTTCTTCACCTACACCCCTACTCGCACGTCCTTTTCTCTCGCCTCATATCCTCCTTTCTTATAGACGTACAAATGCACTCTTGGTTAATATCCCTTACACCCTAGCGGCTTTTCGAACTTCGCCTCTTTAACATGGAAGAATAATTTGCAACGTGATTTTTACTTCGTTTTTTCCCATTTCTCGTCAATGATTTTGTAATGTCGACGTTTGTATTGTTCGAATGAATTACTGGCAGACATTTTTTCATTTCCCACTCTGATTTCGAGAGAAGGTAAAAACGATAAATTTTGCGTCATTATTCAATGGCAAAAACTTTCTTCTGCGTTGCATATTGCAGGGAAATATATTTTTTCTATAAAAATGAATTGAACTAGTCTTTCCTTTTCGCATGGAATCTGACTCTATGGAATGCTGATTTTTTCTCTCTTCAGACGATACAGAGTGTATAATACAAATGAGGGAAAATCGTTAATGCTTGTAACTAATTAGGAGCATTTGTATATGATTACTTTGACTTGTTTACAAAGCTCGTCTTCGGAGACAATCGATTCACAACTGACCATCTGTTTTTGAAAGGAACTTTGCATGAGCGCGATTCAATGTCTAGTTAACAATAGCATTTTTTCTCATGCTCAACGAGCTTTCATGGTTTGTGTTTATTTGTCAAGTATTTTGGTCGAATAATGAGGTACTACTTTTCAACCGCTTTAAATAGGTATTTCCTTGATTTTCTCTCTTCCATTGCAAACTTCGTTTGTCGTCATCATCAAAATCATGTATTATAGGCCTCATTTAAGGAATTAAAATGCTTTTTCTCCCTTCGTAGTTAGGTAACATACGAAGTACGATACGACGTCATTTATTAGGAAAACATCACACGCGCAGCGTTCCCCCTTGAATCCTCTGACAAGCTCCTGTCGCGTATATTTAATTTTTATTTTGGGAAACCATTGTCTAGAAAATTACATCGAAATTTGAGTCGAATATTTTCGAAAATAGTCCCTCGACATTGTAAGATCGACGAATAATCAAATATTCGTTTCGAAAATCCTGTTCATTTGATTTATTCTCCGAAAACTTTTTTCACTACAATACAGTTTTTTTGTTGGGTTTTATGGAGTGAATTGATTTTTTTTGCGATCATTTATCCACATTTTCTTTTCTCAGTGCTTCTTCCAAAAATATTTTGTCTCCAACAGCTGTCTTTACGTAAAAAATTGACAAGAAAGAACATTCTTCTTCATGGACGTATTCCGTTGAAGGGCATCCGTTAAATTATCATTTATTTCTCAATCTGAATCGATTGCTGTTCCGGTTTCGTATTTTTGCATTTGTTACACGTAATGAGGGATTTTTTCGTTTTTCATTCATTTTTGCCGTCTTTAGAGTGCCATTTAGTAGTGAAAAAGCAGCGATAACGATGACAGTGTTAGGGCGAAGGTACAGGGCTCCCTCGGCTCCCTCGGCTCCCTCGAAAAAGCTCGGGAGAGATTGCCTCCTGGGTGGCGTAAGAGAGCGAAAGAGAGGGAGAGAGAGAGGGGGGAAAAGCGACGGGGCAACCCCCGGCGCAATCCATCGAGCCCTGACCCCTCGTGGCCGCGAGTCGAGCGCCCACATAGCAAGGGCTGCTTTTCACTCGCGACGACGCGTCCAATTGTCTCTCTCGCTCTCTCTCCTTCTCTCGTTCTCTCTCGCTATGCGTGGGTCCCCCCGGACACACTCACTCTCGCACCGATCGATCTACTTTCACGCTTCTTTCCACGCACATACGTTTTTTTTTCTCCTTCGACCCCATGAATTTGTCTTTTTTTTTCATTCGAAATGCCAAAGACGTAAACATCAGAAAAACAGGAAAGATGGGAACGAATGAAGGGGGCGTTTAGATGCGCTCGAAAAATCATGAAATTATCTCATTAATTATTATTATTCCTTCATCAAGTTTATTAAGGTATCTCCTGATTTCATTTTTTGTCTCAAAAATCCTGCTGCTTCGTTGCCATCTTTTTGCCCCCTTCTTAACCGGGTGTGGCGCCTCTTTCTTACACTTGTTCGCTCTTTCTTCGCTCCTTTCCTTTTGCTGCCCAAGAATTTGGCTCACATGTGGCAACATTTAGTGTCCATTTTTGTTTTTTGGCACACTTAATCAAGCCAGAAAATTGTGATGACCTGCCGAACGACATGCTGAAGGTACGGGCAATATCGATTCGTTATTTTTAGGGACAACCCAACTCTGAACCCCCCGTTCCTCACCCCCCACTGAGGGCGCTCGAGAGCCCAGCTTCGAAAATTCGATATCAAAGCCCCGTGACGCACACTTGCGTACTGATACCTTCATACACACTAGAGCTTCAATCTCTGATAAACTTCTTTTTTATTTTCAAATCGAATATATCATTTTTCTTATATTTTATCTTTAATTATGGATGTTACTCTTTTTCGTAATGCCATCGACTTGTTACTGAGCTCCATGTACGTTTACACGTTGTTCGAATTTGATTTTTATTATTATATTGTTCAATATTGAATTATTTGGAGGGGCACTCGAGGCAAACTATAACATGGTAAAATTGCAAATTTTGCACATATTTTTATAAAAGAAATTCGGGACCGTGTATATGAAATTTTGAGGCACTCAACGATTAGAGTTTTTCAACTACTGCTTCCAGAAGAAGTCTAAAAAACGAGTCTTCAAAATTGGAGATATTTCGAAAAAAAATAACAAATTCATTTCGTACTAGGAAAAAAAATTATTCACAGTCAAACAATTTTTTTTTTTAATGTTTCATTTATAAACAATCGATAATTGTGTATAAATGTTCCTAACGTTTCAAAGATGCCTGAGCTTTTTAAGTTGTCGAGAGTCGCTAAATATGAAAAGTTTGAAACTAAATCCGCATCCGATAGACACTTTGTGAAATTTGTTCACGAAATTTTGTACATTTATATTTAAAAGTGAGGTGTAGAAGAAGGAATCATTTGAGGAATGTTGTGAAATTCAATTCCTCTCCCTTATCCCCTATTTAGAATAAATTTAGACCAATGTTTTTTAACGAACTTAGTTTATTTGTCATTTACTATCAGTAATTTTAAAGGAGCTGCCATAACACGTTAACAAATTTGTACCTGAGTGAGAGAAAAAAAACCGTTGATTGAGTTAATATTATGGGATTCGAAAAGTTGAATAAATACGAAAACGTTAATGGATTGTAAATGTAGTGGATTCCACATTCGTTTGACTAGATTCTTGATTAAATTCTTTAACTAGTGAACATTTCAGTGGGCAATTCGTAAATTTGGCAGATTTTACGTTTTTGATTTACGTAAAAACCCAGATCTTTGTTCATCTTACGCAATTTAATTTCGTCAAAGTTGTTAAGTCAAAATTTGATAAACATGATTAGGGATTGTTACAAGATATTATTGTTAATATCGTACTGCACAATTTGTATAAAGTATGCGATTTTGGAACGTCTCATTTTTATTTGAGATTACGTTCGAGTTATATAATCGATTTAATTCGAGACGCGAAGCAGTTTTTCGATTTGGCTTGAGATTCAGTAAAAAGGTGAAAACAATGATAAAAACAAGACCCGGCTGTTATATTGTTCAAGAAACGAAACGATATCGATAAATGAGATATTTTTTTTCACTTATTTTCTCTTATTTTGAAGAAGGAAACTTCTTTTTCTCGAACAAGTTTTCCTCGATTTTCGAACGGTTAGTTATTGACAGAGATATAAAAAAATTGATTGACGATATGGAAGATCGATATCTCTCGATAATAAACCAGAGAATTGACTATAAACAGTCGATATGGAAGTACGTCACTGTATTTGCGGTGGGATATTTCGATGCGTGTCGGTAACTTATCCAAAATAGTTATTCTCGTCTTAGGTGATCGACTGGCCTAAGAGAATTTTCAAGGTTCCGAAAATGGCCGCACATCAGAATGTGGAGAGTTCAAAATGTAAAAATTCCTCTCTATTGTCAGGACCACGTATACTTCTCGTTTGAAAAGTTAAGAGTTTCCAATATTTGAATACGCAGTGGATCAGGATTACAAAAGTGCGATAATAATTGTTCGTTGAATCCACAGTCACTCAGGTTTTCTTGGCCGAATACACTCTGTGGCACTTTTTCCGTTTCCTCGGGTTTTGATTCTTCTGCAAGGAACAATAATTGGTCATTAGAACTTACTAATTACTACAATGTGCAACCGAGATTAGTTTATTTTCATTTTTGACGAAAATAGTCAGATTTGTTGGGATTGACGAAGCGCTGAAAATTTGAGTAAAAAAAATTTGACGCGAATTTCGTATAAATTGAAAAATGACCAAATTACCTTGACCGTGTCCAGCGATGGAGAAAGATGTGGTCGCGGAAAGTTGAGCGGAACTGACGGTGAATCGATCCAGTTGACTCGATTTCATAAGGTTACAGAGAGAGGGTAAAACATGAGGTAAAAGCGGACCTCGTAGTTCGAGAGAGTAAAATCTGTCCTTATCCACTCTTACGGTACTTTCGCGAACCTTGAATCAATTGATAAGAAGAATTCCAATTAGATTTTGGATAGTAAGTGTGATTTGTAAGAAAGGCTTGTTCTGTTGCCATAATTTACTTTGATAGGTCGTAGAGTTGCGCCGTGAAAAGCCACTGGTGACAAAAGCGTGGGAGGTACGCCGGCAAGGGCACCTGTCGTTGCGACGGCAGATTTGCAGTTGATCAAAAAATTGAACAGCGCTTGTGCCTCGACTCCTTTTACAAAAACAAGCGATTGCTTTAACGTGTCGATCTCGCTCTCTTTTTCCATTACTATCCTTGCCTATAATTGAATCGTTGAAGGATTAATTTAATTGGGCAAATTCATTTTATTCACGAAATGAATTGATAAGTATATCGGATCTGTTGAAATTATTTGTCAAATTAATTGAGAAATCAATTTATCAGTTTTTTCGGAATTGACACTACAGCTTAAACTTTTATTAGACCTGCAAGGTGTTGATTCTGCGAATCTCCGAATCCTCGATTCCAAGACTCTGCAGCCACTGTTCTTCGGTGTCTTCATCATCGTCATTTTGCAATATTTCGTCAGTTGTTGTCGTAGGATCGGATAAACAAGAATCCAGCGTCTCGCATCCCGAGTCCGTGACGTCCGATCGTCTTTTCCCACTGTCTTTTCTCAGTGGCATTGTATATTCTATATCTGTTGACAATCCCGTCAATTAGTAAAGTTTCATAGAAAAGAAATTTTGATAATTCATCGAGAAACTTCAATACATTCTCCCTCCTCAAATTCACACTTTGTCTCCGTATTAAAATTACCTTCTTGCTTCAAAGCTTGTCTAAAACCTCTGGTCGTTGGTGTAAGAAGAGCATGAACTTCGGAAATGCCACAAATACCAGCAGCGCGATAAAGCACCGTGAACGTATTAGTGCACACATAAAAGTAAGGACATTGTCTTGCTCTCAGGAGATGAAATAGTGATCTAAAGCTCTCGCTCCATTCCGCGAAAAGAGCATCTTTGATAAATTGATTTTGAGGTATCACTGAATTGCTTGCTATGCTCGCGCTCACTTTTCCTGCCGTGCGAGGAAACAAATTCAGCCAGGGTAGAGAAGGATGTTGCCAGACTAAGCAACATTGGTGAAATCTGCAAAAACAAAGCTTCGTATCAATATCTCCACTACAGTTATGTTGTTTTTCAGTATGGCCCAATGTATGCGGTAATCGGCCATGAAAATCTTTTCCTGAAACCTAGATTCAAATAATTTCCAACATCTGCAAGAAGTAAAGGAATAATTATGAAAATATTCATGGTTCGATCTCAAGCATTTAAAATTCAATACCCTATTGCGGCGGTAAATAACTATAGCTTTGCGAGGAGATATACCTTAGCATGAAATTCATTTGTTGTACTCAGTTCAAAGCATCTTGACAAAATTGTATCTTTTAACAAAGAAATACTCTCTTATCTTATTGCCAATTATAGGTTTTTACAAATTCATTTTTTTTTCCGAACATTTGCTCAGAGAAATATGGTGAGGATCGGAAGTTTGTAGTAAAAGTAACTATTTTCACCTTGCATTGGGACTCGTGTCCAGAGTAGTTTCTTGTTCTCCGATATCGACGCATCTGACAAATCCAGTTGTTCCAGAGGCTTCTTCGCTAGTTTTGAGTTTTCCATTCCAAGAAAAAGGTTTGGGCGACATAATTCGCATCTTTGTTTTGAGGCTCCAGTCAATAGGAAAGTAATCGAAGCCTCTTGAAGATTCGCTCTCTTCCTCCAGGACCGGATCGTCTCTGATTCCTCCCTCCAGTTTTGTTAAGACACTTTCGAAAGACAGCGGTTTAGGGCTCGGTGTAACAGGAGTTTCTGCTTTTTCCTGAGGTTTAATCGCAGTTCGACTGTGCATGAGTTCAAACAGCACCGAATCATTGCTTGCCTCTAATTCAGGCAAATTTTCATCTTTTGACTTTTTTTTGTTCTGACTCATCGCAAAAGGATTTTTGCGTTTCTGTCCACCCGGAGGCTCTGCACTTTTTTCCTCCACGTTGTTCCATTTTTGACAAGATTCTGTATTGACTGGTGCAGTTCTGTTCATTCGAGCTTGAAGCGCTCGTTTTCGATTTTTCAGCAACCGCATAACCTCGTTCGGACGTTTCCATTCGCTCTCGTTTATCGCTCCGTCTCCCATTTTTTATAGTTCTTATACGAATTCTCAAAGCCTGTGAAGTAATTGACGGTCAGAAAAGTCGTCTCGTACTTATTCTTTGGAAATTGCATGTTTTTGATGTTTTCGATCAATGTAAACAACGTTTTTAGGTTACTATTACGAATTTAAACTCACCAGACAGACTCGCAGATGTTCAATATCACGACATTTCAGTATTCATCAGTTTTCACATCCATTCACTTTAGCGTTTGTGGATTAAAAATTTTTTGTCTTCACAAAAGTAATTACAAATGCAATGTACCAGCTGCCGAAAAATTGCGGGAAAACTTTCGAGGATCAAACGCCTCGACGAGAAGTACCGAAAACGACCGACTGTCAACTGTGGTGTTACTGTCGTCGCTGTCTGTCTCTCTCGCATGTTCTTCCGCGCTAGCCATTTGTTTGCATCAAATTTTTCATTAGTTTCAATTTCGATTCTTCATTGTTGGTCTAAATCCGTTGAAATAAGTTTGCATCACATAAGAGTAAAAACGAGTTATTCCGCATTTCCGCGAGTTTAAACAAAAATCGTATCATACTTCGAGTACGGTTACAAGCTAGAATACCAACGGATATTTTTTGGCGCGACGCGGTAAACAAAAAACGATCTCTGTCCATCTAGAGGTCACGAGAACGAGTCCAGCACATGAGTTTCCGCGGTACAAGTGACTAATAACCTCGACCTTCATACATGAAACAGTTCAAAACAAACAAGGGTATGTAAATTCGAAACCGCAAATATTTTTTTACAGTACCGTTGTGATTTTAATCGAAATATAAAACTTGAAAAAGAAAACACTTCAATTCAATTAAGCAACGCAATCGTTGAGCCGATTCTACCCTGAAATTCACGGGTCCAACGACCGTGGAGAATTGAAATGAAGTGTCCAAAGAATTACGAGACGTTCCATAATATTTTTTCAGACGTAATCCCCCCGTTTATTACACAAAAATTTTCGTCAGTGTAAAATCTTCCTCGTATATGGTAATAGAGTTTAATTTCCACCGTTTTTTTTTTTGGTTTCTTGATAACCAAGAGAATGATACGATTAAGTTGTTTACCTTCGTGAACTATTGATGATGAAAACTCGAAAAAACGAGTAGAAATTGCAAAAAAGTGTATATAAATGCAAAAACTTTGGAATTCTCGTGAGGCAACCATTTACCACGTTGTCGTGTTCGAGAGTTGAATTTTCTGAACTATTAAATAATTAAGTATCCGGTAAATAATCGAGATAATATTTTAATTGTTTAATTCCCGGAAAAATGTCCTCTACCAAACCAAAACCATTGTTTTCTGTCTTGAGAACTGACATGAAATTAAAAGAAAATGTCAATAATTTTGTTATGATGAATCACGTGATATTTTTTCGTATTTTTCCACGAAATGAATTTCTTGGTTTACGTTCTAAAAGAAAAAGAAGGAGACGAAAAAAACCTCGTGAATAACGAAGGGTGGAATTGTTTTTGAAGCAATCTACCATTTGTTGTTCTTGTTGGCTAGATCGTGAGCCACGAGAATTGATGGAAGAAAGGCTTTGGCGTTGCTAACATGACCCGTGAAAACCCGTGGAGCTTGTGTTGGTCGAAGCCTCAGGGGAAAGATGGCATTTACGCTAGGTCTACCTACAATAGCTATTCCGGTTCATTCAACCATTTCAACAACGATTAAAATCCTTTTTGATAACAGGTGCCTATTGGTAGCATCAGCTCATGTATAATAATCAAATTTCATAATATTTTCAATACGTTATGCGTGAAAATTTTGATGAAAATACAAAAAAGCGATGAAATAAAATAGTGAAGAGCGACTGTGATGTGATATCAATCCAAATTTGAGATAAAAAAAGATCTTCTTCTGTCGGTACTATTTCGAAATAATATTATTCGGCATAATGGAGAATATAATTTTGATTTAATGAAAATCGTACTTTGATCATACTTTTCGAAACAAAATTGCTTCGCGCGAAATTCGTGGTGTTTGTGTATTTTCAGGCTCTTTTCTTTTTCTCCAATTTTATTTTAAAACTCATTTGAATAAAACAAGATGATTTATTTGAAGGTTGATAGGAGTTCGTCAACTTCTCTCTGATGTTTTTCTCCGTGGTGATCTCTCGATGTTCGCTCCGTTGACTTTATCTCGTGTTTCTCGTTCGCGCATACCAATACGCATATTTCTCGGTGTACTGTATGAGAAAACCCGTCTGTTACGTTCATCGATGCGTTATTGAAAAAATACTGAATTTCGAAGCCCGCGGCTCTTCGAAACGTGCGTTCGTATCGCGTAGAAAGAGACGGAGAGAGAGAGAGAGAGACAGAGGAGAATGGCAGAGAGAAAATTCTCTCGTGTGAATTATCACCCGGTTTCGCGTACGTGGAACTGTTGTGGTTTCATCGAATTCACATATTCGCTTGTAATTTCACCTTCACGTACATCATGCGTTTTGTTGCGATCGAGGAACCTTGTAAATTCATTAATCAACCAATAAATTCAGTTCAATTATTTTTCCATCGAGTATTTCGCAGATTTGACTTTTTCAGGTAAATTCCTTTTTCACGCCAGTCAAAAAAGTGTTCAAATTGCACAAAAGTTATAGTCCTCCTTTTAAACTCTCTTCGATGAGAACCAGTTTGCGTACCTGTTAGTGTCAATTGAAAATAAAAACAAAAAATTGACAAGAACAAAAATCTCGAAATATTTCCAACTATTGTTCTTCTCAATAGAGTTCCCCCTTGACACACGTTCGTATGGATTGTTATTTTTATATAGCAATTCAAAACTGACAATTTTTATATATTATTTATAAAAATAAAAAAAATACCCGACGTTCAGCACTCGTGGACGATTCTTCGAGGCGTATGCGTTTCTTTCAAAACACTTTTCAACAACAAATAAAAATGCTAATAAGATTTATGAAACTTCAAATGGCACGCATCTTTTGCGTGCTTATATATTTATTTTTTTTGGCTTCAATGCGCCGCTGTAAAGTTTCGCGAGAAAAAGTTTTCGGGACGAGTTCCACGTCAGGGCGTAACTGGAGGCTAAAGTACGTGGATGAAACGCGTCTTAGAGCAACGTTGAATAGGGTGAGGGATATAAAAAAAAAAAAAAAAAAAAAAAAAAGCAAGATACAAGCAAGTCGGAAAGTAGCCTTCTTAAATAATAGAAAATTCAGACGAACTTGATAAGCGCGCTTAAACTTTTCTCTCTCGTCTACACACCTTTCTTGCCATTGCTTATTATAATGAATGCATATCGGCTTAGCCGAGTGAATATCCACTGCTCGATCCTTTTTGCCCTTTCGCGTTGCGGATTTCAGAGTGAAAAAGTCTTTTCCGACTTTCTCTACCATCACGCAACTCAATACATTTTCCGTTATCACTTGCCAGTTTAACTCTCACGAACAAACTTTACTTCGTTCCAATAAAGTTTCAGTTGCGAAAGGTGGAGGCGAGAGGGTAAGAAAAAAATGTTTAATCCAAAAATCGTGTACAAATTAACAAAAAATCATTAAAATAAACTGAAATAGTGATAAAAAATTACATAAATCGTCTTATCGTCTAAAATGTCGAAACCATTTTTATACAATTTTATTTCCGTGAGCATTTCACTTTCATTGTTTTTTTAAATCGTGGTTCTTCGTTGAAAAAACCCCCATGCAAACACCTTCTACGAACTTTTTCAAAATCTCACTGCTCGATTCAATTATCAATCCTTCTAAGAAGCCGATCAAACATCGACATTTTTTTCGAATTATCTCGATATGATAATTTTTCCAAGTAAAAGTGTCATTAAAAAAAAAAAAAATGTTGTTTTATTATGGCGTGACTTATTGCGCATAAAATATGATAGAATGTTGCGGACAATCAAACCACGAAGCTTGAGATATTTGCTGAAGGGTGAAGAGACCCGTCATAAACAGATTGTGCGAGACGTCGTGCCAGCACATGTCACAACACAACCCCATATCTGACCGACAAGGCCACAGATCACAATCATGTGTTGCGAAGTGTTTTTCCATAATATGTCCAAAAAAAATGAATGAAATTTATAAAAGAATTTATTCGAAAGAACCTAAAAATGCATATTTTTCTATGATTACGACTTAATATGTATATTTTAGTTTGATAACTATGCTCCATCTTAGATACCACGACACTTATCGTTGGTAACGTAAAAATAATCGTATACACAGGTGTGAGGTCATTGTTAACGATTCGTTGAAGCGCTGCGAAAGAAATTAAAATCCGAAAGACAAATGGCCTGACTGCCGGGGTATCGTTAAATCATAGTGAAAAAACTTGGTGTAATTTAATAAGCAATTTCATGTAAATTACCCGAGCCTCTTCGAGGCAGACGCAAGGACTGTGGTATACTCTGGACGTGGCGACTTTACTACCCCTTGTTTGATTTACATCGAGAATTCTCAGGGGAGTATCCATCTATTCGATATCACGTGAAAAAAAAAAAAAAAAAATCGAAAAGTCTTTGAATCAAAAAAGATATTGTTGCGATATTTTTCTTCCTAACGCCAAAAAATCGTTAAACTGTGAATAAGCTCGTATCGTAATAAAAGGATAGAGTAAATGGAAATTTACTGAGATTTGAATATTTGATGAAAAAAATGTAGTTGATTAAATATGCACGTACGAAATAAGGTTACGAGCTGATGTGAATAGCGTCAATCCTCGTTGTATAAACAGTGCACAGTGGGCATTTTTTATCAGGAAATCCAAAGTGATCCGAGGATTTACAGATCGAGGAAATATGAGGGAGCATTTTTGGTTGTTGTTGGTATTTTATACGAAGAACAGCAATGGCATTTCGGAGTGATGCGTTCAGGGCGATGCGAGACGTGTTTGAAAGAATCGGCTCGACTTAGTTTATCCTATCGAATGAACCGAATATGCCAGATCCTGCAGGGAGTTTTTTTTAAGGCTTTCTTGCCATAGATAGAAGTCTCTTGATCTCGTCTTTATGACATAAAGTCCCTGGGGATCGTTGATCGATTCATCACATTTCGTATGTACGAAATGACTCCGGCCTTTTTATTCGATACATAAATATAGCGTATACCACATGAAAATTCACAAATATTATAGCCAAGAAAATCCATACAATCCTCAATGATGACATCAATTTTATTTATAAACAGTTTCTGTTTCGCACGTGAAGGTCGGTATCAAACACACCGAAATTCATGTATAGCCTGTTTCGTTAGAATTTGATTTTGCCGAAAATTAAAAGACCTCTTTAATTCAAATGCCAGTTATATACGAAAACTGCAAATGTATTTCAAGATGCTAGCGTTCCAACGTGACGACCTCATAAAAGCAGGACACAATCTTCTTGCCAGCTTTTCTCTCAGTCTGTCACACTCTGCTATTGCTTTTTGCCAGGTGGGAATAATAGTGTCTAGTGTTGTTGTTATAGTGGTAAAATACAAGATCCCATTGCTCAGCCTCTGGCGAAGACACCAGAGTTCCTTCTTCGTCGTATATATTCCTTTTGGCATGCGACAGATCAACGAAGGTGATAATTTACAAACGTCGTAGCAAAACACTTGAATATGCTATATTCTCAGATATATATAGTTCGTACCTTAAGTCATCGGCAGTTTAGGGTACCTCGTAAGATTCACCAAGTGCATTAAACGAAACTGTATGCTGCAGAAAGCCTAGGAAACGTCGCAGAGGTCTTTAAAGCAACTCGTCGTAACAGAAACGACCTCAAAATCATAACCGCCCCTTTTTGGCATTTGGTTCAACACTAAACCTCAAAATTCAATCAAAAAGCAAAAATTACAACGTCGATCTTACGATACGAGAGCCATAAGAATTAATGAAGCAAAATTTTGTTCATATCTTAATTATTATTCTATAGCCTCATCAACATATGCATTTACCCGATGTAAACGAAACTTACGGCCATTTAGAAAAACTAATGAAGCCCTAGAGGCATATTATGCCTTGAATATTGTACATAATGCTAATGATGAGATAACCGAAAGATTTTTTATAATTGTAACTCTCACTCAGCGATGGACAGATTTTATCTGAACATTGGAGTCCATTTTGGTTTTTTTTATTAATATACCAATCATTATTGTATTTTTTGATACTTATATGATATGCGTTGGTGGCTAACACCTTCTTTCCTAGATATCTAAATATTGGACATGTGTCTGGAAGAAGTTTTAAGGAGCACGCGAAACTGTGAGATCGCCTCGTGTCAAAAGATACGAGTTCATTGTAGTAAAATATACTCTAGTTACTTTATTGCGTGTGTATGTGCGTATATATTTATATAACGAAAGAGGTTCTTTGGTAACATCGCAGAGGAATGGCAGTGGGGATGATGGGTAGAAGTTCTGCAGCAAAAGCAATATATCGATGTTTAGCAACCAATAAACGGATCCCTCAAAGGGGACTTTTACGATAAAGCGGTGCTTCGCATGGGCGCTTCTCGAGGCCTTTATACACCGCGTTTACGTAACATTGATGTCTATGGAAATGGTATACGAAGTAGCAAGATATAGCTCATCTGAGCGATATAGGAAGGTGGCACTTTCTTTTCCTCTTCCCTTGCATTTCTCTCTCTCTCTCTCTCTCGCTCTGCAAGTGTGTAAAAAGCTAGCTAACTGTAGGCGTGAAAGATCAACCAAGAAACGCCAAGCTGCTAGAGCTTTTATGGCACAAAGTAAACGTGCATTTATAGAGCCGTTTCTACTGGATTTTCTCTCGTTGCGTTAGCACTCTCTGCAAACGTCAACATCATTGCCTCGCCCTCTACAACCACCGACCACAATCGCATCGATCTCCTTATACCTTTAGCGCCTCTTTTATGATAATGTTATGAATTCCTTCGTGTTACACCGGAACGTTGCGCTTTTTTACGCTTGTAAATACGGTGCAAGTACCGTATGAAAGTTATTTGCTGTTTTATGAACATTGAGGTTATAAATGTTACGCAAAGGTATCTATTTTTTTTTAAACTAAAGAAAGCTCCTCATTCCTGAGTTACTGACTTGTACTTGTTGCAAAATTTCAATGAAAATTCATTTTCATTGCATCAGTGATTTAAAAAAAAGAATGATGTCAGAAAATAAGTCTAGTTCTTTCAGAATTTTATTTTATGCGACGTCAATGCTAATCCATGTGTAGATTAGAAAAATTACAATGCGATACATGATTTTTACGGTTGAATACCTTCGGGACAGAGTATAATGTAATATATACATCACACGCTCGACGAAACATGTTCTATGAGATGTAGAAAGGGTATTTGCAGCTCGAAATAGACGGATATTCTAGTAGGACGCCTGATATAGCCGAGACGTATAAGATCAGTGTCGACAGGTTTCTTTGACGTTTTTTTTCTCTCCCATTGCTTTCCTCGAGATCTAAAAGAATGACGTGTTGGCGGTAATGTTCCATTTATATGAGTGCTCTGATCATGGCTGTGGTCCACGTGCGAATTCTCCCGTTCGTTCGAAGTCTTGGTAGTCTTTGACAAAATCTCCAATTCATGCTTTCTCCATTTTCGTTTTCTTGCGGGCTTTTCGCTCGTTTGACATCCAGCCAATGTGGAGATCCATCACCCTTTGTACGATTATCCAACCGAAAGGTTATTTACGTTCTGGGTAAAACTGCTGGAAAAGCCAAAAGCTTTGGTCTATTAGAATCCACGTTTGGGTGGACTCTACGAATGAATAGAGAGAAAGAGCCTTGAAAAACATGAGAATTGGCTTTTCTCGAAGCTCATAGACGCTGACTATTTCCTATTATCCTTATTGGTTCGAACGATTGTATATTTTATATACGTACACGTACACAAAGGAAAAAAGAGTCGTGAATGGAGGAGGGTGGGGTTGGTAGTTCTACCATCTCGAAGCTACGTCGTTGCTTATCCGGGAATGGTTCGACGGTCGTTTGAACGGTCGGGCGAAGTGGCCACAGCCCGGCGAGTGGGCAGTTCGAGGTCCAGTCTATACCCAACGGGGGTAGTTAATATATATACCGTATCAGTTGGGAAAATGAGAGAGAGGGAGAGAGGGAGAAAAAGAGAGAGAGAGAAAGAGAAGAAAGAGTGGAGAATGTGTGGCGTGGCTTCTGGAACATATAAGAGCGAACCACTTTTAGGACCTACCCCCTGCGTGCTATGCAACTGCTTCGAGGGGGGCGAATCGGGAAAACTCGAGACCAGCATCCCATTGGTCGGGATGTATAAACTGCTCGACCAACCACAGCTCTCTCTGATAACGATGATTCTCTCGTGTTCCGCCTCCCCAAGACGTTGGATCCTATCGTAGCTCTACTTCTAGTCCTTCGTTCTATAACCACCGAACCATCGCCCCAACCTTTTACTAAGTAACCAACCTCTCTACTGAGCCAACCTAGAATATATATCTCTTTATATACACGCTCAAGTATCGGCCCTGGCTGCTGCATCTTCGCATCTTGAACGGGGCTAAGACTTTTTTACTCTTTCCTTCAACTGAATCCTCCTTATTCTTATATCCTTAAAACCACCTACTCTCTTCTTCGAATATATAGCGATTTAGATGCTGCTTCGTTCCACCCCTTGCAGGCATGGATACCATTCTCTAAGAAACAGAGAGATGGGCTTCACAAACATCACTGCAACCCTGAAAGTGTGTGGATTTAATCTTCTTCTAGCTGTAGTTCTGCTCAAGTTGGCCATTATCCTTAATTGCAGTTTCACAACAGAGTCAGAAACGCTCTTGAAGAAAGAAACTTGTCGAAAATTTTAATAACAGCCATGTGGCTTTCTAGATGACAATAAAATCACGTTTTCACTTCAATTTCATTTTTTGAAATATATCGAAAATAACTCAAATTAAAGAAATTCGAACGTTCTTGTCGTTATTGTAGAAGGAATGAAAAAAATATGTATAAATCAGTTCAATTTTTTCCGAGTCATGGATGATTTCGGACGTGAATCACGCAGTGTGGATGGGAAATTGGAGTTACGGGTATAACTACTAATCTTACAAAGAACAGTGTGTAAGTGGCGCATAATGGAACACAGAGCTCAGTTGACAAGATAAAGGGGGATGATAAGGGTTTCTAGTTCTCGAGGGAAGAAAGAGTAAGAAAGAGAAAGAGGAGAGGAGAGAGAAGAAAAAGTAGGAGGGGGCTATGAAGGAGAAAGGTGCGTGACTGTTGTTCTGCGTGACGCGTGTAATAACCGTAGCCCCCGTTCTGCCAAGAAGTACCGAGGAATAAACCATACGCAGGAGGTCACATGGGAGATTTCTAGCTCGTACCTTAACCCGTAGATATTTCAACCTGTACACCCTACAAGCGTTCGTACAACCACTTACAGCCAACCACCTGACACTCCTGCACTGTGTAATCGTTTCTGGCACGACAAGTGCCTTCTCTTCTGACTAAACTAAATTTTTCATTTTTATCTGCCTTGAAACAATTTACTTTCAAAATATTTTTCACCTCCGGCGCTTTTCATTAAGTGTCTTGCCATTTTTATTTTTATTCTACACAGTTTGAGTTTCGTACCTGGAACTTGAACGCTAGGCGTTGCTTCTTTTCATACTAGATTTCATGTTTTTCTATATTCACTGACGTCGGTGCCTATAAATTGATTAATTCAATGAAGGAAACTGTAGGGAAGCAGAGGTGACAGGAAATTCTTTACTCCTTCCAAACGTTTACGTCATCCACTTTGTCCTTTACTGCCTTTTATCCAACAGTGAGTTATGTTGATTCAAAAACAGATCATCAAAAAGACGATTAAATCATTTACTCAGTATTCCATAGAAAATCTGAATAATTATATGAGATAATGGAAAAATAGCTCCGTTCGGAATGACGATTAGTTTTTTTTTCAATTTTGTGCTTACCTTCTTTATAACAAGCAAAAATCTCAAAAGTCGACCCGGCCTCTCGTATCTGAAGTGTTTGTTTCGATTAATATTCGAATTGAGAAAAATGCAATGTTTTTATTTCGAATAGGAAAAAGAGCGAAAACAATTATCCAAATTAGTAAAAATACGATATTGCTTTAGATATCCCGTCTCGCCCCGATCTCATCTACAAACCAATAGAAACATGACACGAACCGCTTCAGATAAGCGTTACACGCGGTGTCTGTTAAAATGCATTACTACCAATCCGAGCACCTTGCAACAGAATGAGAGAGAAAGAGCGACAGCGAAACATAGTAATTATCGTACGTTACGAAATCAATCAATTATCGAATGCATCGATGCTTAACGTCTGCTCGTTGAAGCAACGGATCGCGAGTGATTGTTGTACGGGTTAATTTCTCCCTGTGTTCGTGTTTCTGTCCGTGTTTAAATGTGAGTCTTTCGGTTGGTCGACGACGATATGAATCGAGCTCTCGCTGCGAACGAGACGTTCGCGAACAATTGCGATACTCGAAGCTCGTAATTCTAACTCATATGTACCGTCATCGTTGGCGATATATAGTGATTATGAAATAGGAATGGGTGACGTTATATCGTGAGTGATCGCGGTCAAGCTTGCAATACAAAACGTCGACATTCGATTTATCTCACCTATATTCGGAATTCCACGATCCGGAACATTGCGTATCTCGATTCCTCACGAAATTCCGATACAAACCAACCTCATAATCGTATGGATCACTCTGCTGCATTGAGGTGCAAATTTAAGTTGGCCCCAAGCCAGGGGGCCACTTCCCCCACCACCCTTTCTCCCTTTTCCCTTCCTCAATCACGTGAATCCTATATTTGTATTTCTATCGATATTCTCTCGTTGATATCCTCGTTCTATACTCCACCAGCAAATCACGTTTCTATATGTTATCCTAATATATACATAGTTATTACGAATCAAAGGAACTCGCGTGTTGCTCCAAACCTCTGTTTTGACTCATGGCTTTCCGGCCATATTGTTCGCTCGAACGAACTGTGCCCGATTTATCAACCGATTCCAATTACCGCAATATTCTAATCAAAAATATTCGTCGATCGATGATGATGTATATAGGCCAAGATTTATGAATTGTATTCACTTCAAGATTTGCGTTTTTGTAGAATTTCCATGAAAACCATACGAACAAGATCCAAGTGTTATTTCCAATTAAACTTCATTTTTATTCGAATGAAAAGAAAAATCAAAACTCTTCTCCAGAAACAGTTATTGCTTCAAACTCAAATGAGTGGCTTTTTCATATAACGATTAAATTGGTTTTCTTAGATGAATAAATAAAAATATTCACATAAAGTAGACGAAAAACAGAAGAGATATCTACACAAGTATATCTTTTACTCTCGTGCAAAAATGTTTCAAATGTCACTGTAAGAGACATTCAATAAAGAAATCGTGGAAGCAGCTATTATTAATGTTATTTTGAGACTGAGGATATGGCAGTGTCTGCAGCATTGATAAATAATAGCCTCAGAGAAATAAGAGTGGAGTTTGGAAAATTGCACTCGTGGAAATGCTGGTCGAAATAAAAAGAATGGTTTATACTGCAACCATGAAACATATACTGATGATATTTCCTAGAGCGTGGACCATTTATGGCATACATATATGTGTATATATGATTCGTTGAGGATGCTTGAAGAAGAGGAACTTGCTGTGTACAGGCCCCAATCTCCGAAGACGCTATCGTGATTGAGTTACGTTGATTTTATTCCTCTTTACTCCACCCTGGTACTTCGGCCTTCCCCTCACCAGCAGAGCACACGGCGGCAATCCTAGAGATGTACTCTGCCTTATTGTTAGTTTTATTTCTGCTGCAGACATCCCTGTAGTAGAAAGACAGAAGAAGATGGAAAAAGAAAGCGAGAAAGCACGAATAAAGAAAAGCTTTCTTCCTCACTCTCTTTCTTTTTCCCTCGTTGGGCCGATCTCGGATCCCTTCGGGATTAACATCATTGCGGTTTTTAAGCAGGCAATTTCCTAATTCAGCAGAGCCCAGAGACGTATACCTGATTTATCGTTGGGGCCCCCGCCTCGTTATTCGATCTCTCTCTGATTTATCACCACTCGAGAAATGGAGGTTATATTTTTCAAGACTTTTGCCTTCATCCCTTCTTTTCCGCATTCATCAATTCGCCTTCACTTTTCCGCAACCCGATTTTTCTCTCTTGTACATCGTGTTTAGTAACAATGTGCGGCATGATTATTTTTTTTACACGTCGATTATCGGGTTTTAACCCTGATATAATAATTCTCAACATTTTTTTATTGTTTCACTGATAAATTTTGAAAAAGTGAATCATGCGATGAATGAAAGTCGAATAAAATATGACGTTCGCTCTTATTTTCGAGGGTGTTGAAGGAATAAACTCGATACGTATATGTAGGTCCCCGTAACTTTGGCCTCAATTTCATTCAATCAATCACCACCGTTACAAACGACGATACAACTACAAGAGAAAAGTGTAGGACTCTTAGGCCACGATGTGGCTCAAGTCGATTCACTCCATCACGTCGTTGTAACAGCGTGACGATCGCACACGAGGCTTTCTCCCCCTTCGACCACCAACCAACCCATGAATTATGAAACGTTCAATGCGATATATATAAGCGCAAGATCGCAAATGGAGCGAATCCTGATCGGGCACAACAGGAGAGTAAATCCCTCTGTTCGATCGAGGAACTAACGCTTGGACACGTTTTCGTCTGTACAAAAATCAACATATTACTCATGATATTTATTTCTCCCCAACTCCTGATGAGTATTGATCATCAAAAGGTGTACGAGTTTCTAATTTTTACGAAAAATACAGTATTCAGAAAAAATCATCAAGAGAAAATGAACTATTTTGAATTTCGTCAGTTTGAGGATTCCTGAATCAATGAAATAATGATTATAAACAAGCCACGGACTGTCATAAATAAACGAAGCTAAATCGCAAAGAAATTGGTTTAAAATTCTAGTCGGAATGCTCGAGTGTCAAAGTGACGTTTTTCATTTTCAAATTAAGTTCTGACGAGCAATTTGCCATAGAAACAAATTGATTTTTATATCTGAGCTTTTCTGTAATTATAGAATTTGTACTTGTGTTTGTTATTTGTCGTCGAGATGGCGCTCTAAGAAGTAGAAAAACGTAGGAAAGAAGGGTACACTTGATTATCATGAGGAACTGTCGATTTTCTTCGACCGGTTCCATCCTCTCTCTTATACGTTTATACGAAGGAGAGAATTTTTCTTAAGGCAATCGTGTGGTTCAATCGCACACGGTGAATATATCGGCGATCGCTCTCTTCAAGTCGAGTTTCCAAGAAAATTGAGATCAGCTATGTTTTTCAATGGCGCCCGACGCGAGATCTCGTCAGTATCCGCGTTGCAAGAAAACTTGCCTTTCGTTCACCTGCAGATCTCTTTCATCTATCGAGAATCTATCACAGGACTCGGCGCCAACATATTTCTCTTTCTTTCAACACTTTGTGAAAGACAGTCACTCTTTTTTCTGCACACATTAAGATACGTATAGACTGTACGATGTGCTTAGCTCGTACGACGATCAACCATTACTGATAAGGACGGAGCTTGACAAAAAAATCACTCGTAATTGGATAAAAAATGATTACACTTTTCCGTTCGCATTTGATTGTTCGTCACGTCTAGTTTCTTCAATATTTTCCTTGCGACTCCGAAGCAATCGATCCTCTGATTTGGATGTGAATCTGAAGAAAAAATTCCCTGGGGATCGAGGTTTTTTCAACAGTCGCTAGAAATCGCTACCAACACAGTGTTAAAAAATGCTCAGCTCAATGATATACACTCTAGTCCAACCTCTAAAATGTAGAATCATAAATTCTCACGTTCTTATCAGCATTGATTTTTTTCTCACGATCCGATTTTTCACTCGTCGATTCTTTCTTTTAATTTTTTTCTCCATTAATACTTCTCCCTCTGAGTCCCAAATGATTAATTACCGTTTGCTCTTATGGCACGCTACTTTTGGTGTTACAGTGATACATCGCAGCGTACGATTTGTATAATAGTATTAGTACCGACAGAAATACTCGGCTCGGTGTACATTGTATGCATGATATTCTACATCAGCACTCGACTTCACTCCGTTAGTGTACATCGTTGTGGTCTGGAATATCTCTCTGAGAGGGTGAGTTTAGGCTCATTGTTAAAACGGATATTCCGTGCTGGTTGCGTGCTTGTATATCGTCCTCCGGTCTCTCTACACGAATATGCTGGTATTTGGTTTTGTTCTATCGCCTTCCTACCTTCACCAACATTCCTGATGTTTGCCATTTCCCTTTTGACGGTTGCCATACTCTCACACACATCAAACTCATTTACACGTTTGACACAACAACGAAACTTGTTTCGTAAACCTTCACAACAAAAAAAATCACTCTTACTTGATGATTTCGGGAGAATTTTCTTGAATAAAATGCGCTTTCTTGATTACCTTTTCATTTTTGCTACCAGAGACAATTTATCAGTGTAGCTGTCGGTTTGCAACGTTTCAATTTTCACTCAGGAATCTCTGAGCTAACAATTTACAGAAACGATGATGATCGTCGAAAAATATTAGTTGAACATGTGAAATCGATACGAGATTTTATATACTTCGGATGAATAAAAATAATAGTTCAACAGATTCTCTGAACAGTAAACATTTTGATAGTTCATTTCACATTATTATTCTTTCAAAAAAATGGTGAATACTAATATTATCCTTCGAGAACGTTTTTCCTCGCACTGAAAAATAATTTTCCTCGTTGAATTTCAAGCTGATTTTTCAGCCAACAATCTAACATTTCTCTTTATTTATCGTTCAAAATTTCATAGTTTACATTAGAAAATGTGTATATATTCTCTTGCAATATTTGAATGAATACCAATAATCGAAATTTTGAATTTCGCATTACACGTCTATTTGTTATATAAATACAAGGTTAGAACGTTTGGGGTTGAAGAAACACCCTCTGCATATATATGTAGTGTGAAAACATACAAAACACTTCATTTCATATTTGTGTGACTCTCTTTGTCTCTCGATAGCGTCGATAGACTGCTTTATGCGTGGTGAGACACGGTATGTTATGGATTTGCAATGCAAATGGCAAGCCCAAGTCCAGCAACCCCCTTGGTAACGTGCGCGTAACCTCCGTCAATGTGCAGAGGTTTCCGAGGGTGCAGTCAGGCGGGGGTGTGTTTAGAGCGTTCTACTGTGCTTTCTCGTTCTCTAGTGCTGATGCTACTGGTGATGAGTCACACGTATGTAGGTATGGATAGTAACCAAAACGACGAGGATCCAAGGACCAATTTAGCGTGCTTTCTACCACGTATATATGTATATATGCTCCGAAATTTTCTCATACGCCTGAATGAACGAATCTGCGACCTACTCGCCCGAAGCGACAGCTCGTATCGAATCGGTGAATTGTCCACTCGAGCCGAGTAGTCACGCTATTTTTATCACATCATCTCCACTCTCGTTTCCACTCATGAACATAAACCCCACGATGCTGAACATTATAGTCATCAGTCGAGACATCATTCGCTTCGATTCGTTAAAAAACATTATATGAAAAACACTAAAAGATTCGCACTAATGTTAGTTAAAGTCTATTGTCGTTGGGTTACTCTGGATTATTATCGAAGAGATAAAAAAAAACGTTGGTGTAACGAAAGAAAGGAATTGGGAGATCCGACGATTCCAAAGTTTGATCGGGGACAAGAAAAAGTGGTATCGGTCGATGCTTCTCGTTAGGCGCGCACTAAAGGAAAGGAAGAAGCAGGAGGTAAAGATAGCGAGAGCGAGTGAGAAACACACGCAGAGTATTCCACGCAATCATATTCTCCGAGCAAATAATTCGTTAGGCGTTTCTCATTTGGGGGAAGGGATTCGTTAGTATAATTAAAATAAATTCAAATGACTCGCTGTCGTCTCGGTGAAGAGGAACGACGAGCTATTGGTCTTACTCTTTCTTCACAATTTCAAGCTCTGCGGTCGCTCTGAACCCGCAGGTCCATCTCTACCTTTTCATTCGCCACTCCCCCGTGTCACTTTTCTTTGCCACGTCGACTCTCTCCTCGCTGTTTTTTTTGTTCTCCACCCTTGCCAGGGCTGTTGCAGTTACAATCAGCAATATATATATCTATATGAAACGAAACTCCCTCTTATTTCTTCGCTCTCTAGCCTCCCTCCTTAAATCCGTTGATTAGTACAAAAATCCGCTTACAAATTAAATAAAGCCGTCCGTAAAATACCGAGCAAGAAAGAGAGGGAACAAGGGCGAAAAGGTAAGAATGGAGAAAATGCTACGAACGAGACGAAGGAGGAGGAGGAGGGGGAAGCGGAGGAAAAAAAGAAACGAGAAAACGAGAGCAGGCGAACGAGAAAAGAGGCCTCTTCGTCGTTTTCGCTCTTAGATGGGGGCGTATGGCTGTGCACGGGAGATACGTTGATGGTTTGGGGAGTCTCGCGGAAAACGCAGCTACCGGGTACTTTAATATCTTAAGTAAACCCGGTCTCGACGAATGAGAACAAAAAAAAAGGACAACGAAAAGAACCGACGTTTTTTTCCAGACGAAAAGAGGTGGGCGGTTAAGAAGGGAGGAGATGAGAGAAAAGAATAGACAACACAAACAACGAATGCAAAAATGCGCAATGAGAAGAGAGAGAGAGAGAGAGAGACAAAGTTATGTGGAGGAACAAAACAGTCGTGGAAAAAGAATGTTGCGAATGGCTAAAAGTCTCTCGAATCTATGCGCAACCATATATATTTTGAACCGTGCTTAAAACAGGGAAAAAAATAGTGCTCCTATTTGGAAAAAAGAATCAGCTGCTCTTCGTAAATGTCACCGATTCAGGTTTTTTCATTGAAAGATTGTTTTTTTAATCAAATTTATAACGAATTTATTTATTTATGAACTCTGTTTGAAAATGGAGGAGAAAGTGCAGCATATTTGGAATACCAATTGAATTTATGAAATACTCAAAACATTATTGGCGACAGAATAAAGAAAACTGGGTGAAAATGTTGAAATATTATCAAGTTTTAATGATCGTAATTAACTATCAAAGATAAAAATAAGTCAAGAACTTTGTCGAGATTTGATTGAATGTGCAGGTACATTGGAACAGCACTAATGCCGACGTAAGTTACGATGAAACACGTTTTGTTCTTGCACTTTAAAAAATTGACACAAAACCATAAACTCTGATAACACTCTATGAATTTTCCCTTAAATCTCATTGTCGAAACTGATAGCATTTGCACCAGGAAATGATGCAAATCAGCGTTCACTTTTCTTGCAGGTTGCATTGCAAATGTCAATTAAGTAACGCTTCGTAACGTTTCATTTATTAAGATATTCCAAATTATTTGTAGTATTCCACATATGCTGAACGTTCTCTATAAGAATAGAGTTCATGCTTCAAATTGGTACGAATTATTTTATTTCTTTGGGTTTATACGATGGAATTCAGAGGATATTTAAATCATATTCTTTTCTCGATATAAGTCTTTCACTGGTGCGTGTAGTCGCCTTTTTTTTTTACATATTATAGGAGAATAAAACTGCGATAATGTTACCAGTAGCGAATCACACTGGCCATATTTATTCTTTATGTATATGTGTGTGTGTGTGTGTGTGTGTGTGGATTGCTTTAGAACGAAGAGTGATAAAAATAAGTGAACGTCGTTTTCTTAATGAGAGTACAGAGTAAAGCTTTCTTTGAGGGCATCACGACTCTCCGCTGCGGGGAATCGGATGGATCGCAACGGGGGGTGATCTTTTATATATATGTACGATGTACATATTGTATAGATATACATTTATATATATATACATTGAGAGCGCACTTGTCGTACCGGTCGCGAGATCGGTGCAGTCCATACTCGCGCGGGCTTGTAGACTTTTTATCCATCTCTTTCCTTCCTCTGACTCATTTCTTCATCCCTCTTTTCCTCTCGCTTGCCCTCTTGCTCTCTTTCTCACTTTGCGGAGCGGGCGGTCGGGCTGAAATGCTTCTTGTGTAAGTAAAAATCTAAAGTGACTACCGAGATCTAAGTTTTAATTAGTTTATCTTGGCCGCGTGGCTATTGAATATTTATAAGCCATCGTCGCCGGGTAAGAGAGCGAGAGGTGGCGACGACGACGTCGTCGGCGGTTGCGGTGGCTGCGATGGCGGCTGCTGCATCGGTCGAGGGGGTTGACCGGAATGAGACGCGATATACTTCCGAGACTGAGAACAACTCGGACTTCATGGATCGTTAACACGCATCTATGTCTTTCGCTTTTTCCAGCTATTCTCATATTTTCAAATTTGATTGACTCTACAATGAGAAATTGACAACTATAAATCTTTTTTATTTATTATTTCGTTGGATCGTTAACTTGAGTTCGAAAGTTTCTTAATTTATTCGATAAATGTAATCAATAGCTCATGAACTATATGAAAATGAAAGCCAAACGTTAAACCTACAGGGATTAAACAAACACATTGATTCGAATTGATAATACGACGAAATTTATTTCGTAGTATTCGTACAAGAATATCCAGAGATAATATTTGGAGGAACATTTCCGGAAAATGGTTGGCTGGCTGGTACAAAAGAAAGAGTGCTATGCACACGGAAAGGAGGACCGAGAAAAAGGACATTTTGACAAATTTATGTGGTCCAGAGACCTCTTTCTCGTAGATATAACTTGTCGGAAAGTATATAGTATACGCTGGGTACCGTGGCGACCATAGCTACCAAGTTTTCCCCTGTGACCAGAAAAGCCCATGAACCATACGCCCAGTGTACCATCCTTGTACGTATATGTATATGTCTATGTACTAAAAACGACGTCGAAGAGGGGAAAGAAACGGTCCATGCGACCGCGGCATATCGCGAAACAAAAACACATAAAAAGAAACGAAAATGTCGCAGAGAGCGAGAGAGAAAGCTCTCACGCCGCGACGCTGGCTTTTCCCGAATCCTAGAGGGTGCAAGCTCTACGGGTAACGCTCTGTATATAAATATATAAACATATATAGAGCACACGACGCCAGTAGGAATTTAGGAAAGAGGAAGAATCTATAAGTCCATAAATCTGGTAGGAGAGGGTCGAGGGATTTCGAGACTGTGAGAGAGGACAGAAGAAATGCTGGAATAAATTTACTTTTCTCTGTCATATAAAAAAAAAACGCCGAAAAAACGAGGCGAGTGTATAAAGCTCACACGTGCACGCACGCAGACGTTTTTGTCCCTCGTCATTACAGATATATTTATATGAATGAGACTTTTATGTAGTGCATTATGCCATGAGAATTTATATCTATATTTCCATTGAAAATATATACGTTAAGTGTATTTTTATTGCTATTTAGGTAACAATGAAACGATAAACGGATTCATTCAATTAAAATGAGTGACGATTTAAAGCCACGAAATATTTTCATTTGCTACATTATTGTTTTTTCGTTATGCATTTTACTAAATATTCCCATTTTCCCCAAGTTCCCATTTCTATCAAAGACGCATGATGTTTCGAACAAAATAAAAATCACAGCTTATTCCCATGGTGACAGGAGAACAACGTGTAACTTTTATTTCTCTCGAAAACTCACTCCTGTTAAAAAAAAAAAACCGATAAAAGCGCTTTAATTTTCGTGCAAACATTAGCCGAATTTTTTCTTTTCCTTAACCTTTTTATGTTACTCGGTTAAGCAAAATTATTAATAACTTTCTTTTTTCATATACCAACCTTTTTATTATTCCGTAATAAAATTCTTTTCATACTATCGTGATATTGTGTCATTCAGTCCTTATCCCGCACTTCTGCCCTTATTCAGTGACAATTGAATGCATGCAGTGGTGGTTTTGCGGACACGAAACACTGCACAGTATTTTGAGCCTCGTATATTGGTGGTTGATTATCAATTTTCTACCAATTTGCCTTCACTTGTATCCGCGGCTATGGCTTTTGTTCGACCAAATCACCCCTTGGGTCTCGTCCCGAATCCCGCGTGTGACAGGACGCATCATCCCCCCCCCTTTTTCCTCGCCCCTGAAGCAACATCTCTCTTTCTCTTTGTCGAGGCTTCACAGCCTCGAGCTAAATATACGATCTGCTATATGTTGTTATATATACAAGTGCTTCGCGTCATCCATTCGCTCAAATAACAACAGTAGCATGGCCCACTATTTTGCATATTACATCCATATATACATACGTGTAACAAATGTGGTCCCTTTAAATGTAACTTGATCTCGTGCCCAACAGCAATGATCGCAATTCCATTCGAAAACGATTTAATTCTATTCATTTTACCTCTACAAATCTACCAGTTATTATTGAAAAGAAGATAAAAACGTTCTTCTGCTGGGTCCATTTCCCCGAATTGATCAACATTTATTTTACGTCAAAAAGCTACCAGAAATCATGCACGGAGAACGTTTTTTTCGTCATATTTCTTAGATTTTCTTTCGAAACCATTTACAGGAATAGTTAAACCTTCCACTGCAATTGACACACTGTTCAATTGATTCTTGACATTTTGTTACCATCATACTTCTTCGGTTTAAATTTATCAATTGATTATTAAGTCATTTAAAAGTTGAATATTGATACCGAACTCGTGAGCGTGCTCCCAAAGCACAGCTTGACTTTAAAAAACAAAAGGTTCTCACAAATATGAAACTGTTGTTTGTTTTTGTTTTTTTTTGTCTTTCACAAACGCAAGATCTTCGCCTGTGGGAATTGAACCAAGTGCTTTGGTATCCTAAGAAAAAAATAAAAATAAAAAGAGACGGATGCAGACGTGCGTGTGTGGTCCAGCTTTTGCGATGCTGCTGGATGTTTATTGCTCTCTTGTTGGAAGTCTCGCGAGTATATAGCATACACCCTCTTTCTTTAGGACACGTTTGCGTATGTGCGATCTTACCTGAGGGATTCCCGGTTTGGCAAACGATCGCATTCCTCTCCGGGATACTCTCACCAAGCTCTCTCGATTTGTGCACTGAGGCGAAAAGTTGTCCATACTACAGTCTGCGAGTGTAATATCTTTGCTCTTGCTCGTTTAATCGCGCTCTCATTCCGACCTGGTGAAAAAGATCCAAAGCAGCAGAGAGAAGGAGAGATTCTCTTCTCGATTTTGCCATCCGTTCTTCTCACACTCTTTCACTACTGAGAATTTTCGGTGCTCGCCTCTTTCTCCCTCATACTTATTGGAACCTCCTTTTGACGAATTATTTATTCGAACCTCGTACTTCCGAATAATTTCACGTCGATTTCCGATTCACACGTTGATACAAGTGACATATATATTCTTTAACCTTCGAGCACTACATTATATCATCAGATATCCCATTCCTCTGTGTACGGGTCTCTGGGACTGAAAGACGCAACTTCGTATCTCCGAATATAATCTCCTAATTATGACAATTTTTTCCAATCGATACGCCGGACCTCGCAAAAGAGAGAGAGAGAGAGAAAAAGAGTGGACAGATTATATCAACACGAAATAATAAACAGGATTTTTATTCTAGTTACAATTAACGTCATTCTTCTCGTTCGGTTTCAAAATATTTCATCAGGCGTTCTTCCGAAAAAGTTTTCATGCCAACCAAAAAAAAAAAAACGTTAATTTGTTTCCAATACAGGATAATATTTGAAATTTAATGTTATCCTTTCTCGTTAAAAATGACGCTTATTAGAGTAATGTCAATGTTTAACTCAATTTCGAACAAAGTTTCCTACTCTCTTTCTCTGCCTACTGATATTTCGATTAAACGAGGATTCGTACGGTCAGCGAATCCAAAAAAAATCACGCAAAGGTCTGGATAACATGTAGAATAATAGGTGCATGTGCAGTGAGGCAGGAAAACGCGCAACTAAAACGAACGGATGAACAGGATGCGCGGACCAACGCGTGAGATCTCGTCCACCTGAAACAACAGTGTACGTTTTGCAGATCGCTGATCCCATAAGCAGTGGCAGGCATCGTTTGATCCCTGCTCCGCGCTCTGTTAGCTATTTCGCGACTCTGTATTTCCCGATCTCCCGCTACGCACCCCGCGTTATATTATTCTCTATGTGTATAGAGGTATCACTCACAATCAGCTCTCGCGTCATTGCAACGAAAACATTCATTCGTTCGCACTGCTACACATTCGAAATTCTCGCTCCTCAAAATTCCACCTCTCCCGCATGTTCTTTTTCATATCGAACGCGTTACTCACGCCAGTCAGGGCTAAAATATCATGCGCTAAATTCTCTCAATCGATGAAAAATATTTCATCATTATATATTTGGCCTACATTATTATGGTTGCCTTTTTTCTGATAACTTGACGCGGTAAATTGAGATCCAGAATCCTGTAGAACGAGCCAAAGGCTTCAAAGCCCAATCAAAGTTCCAAAGAAAGTGTTTTTTAAACTTCCCGAAGAAATTTAAAGAAAAAGAAGTTAAAGAAAGAAATCAATAAAGGACATGAAATAATCACGAAACAATCAATTTTCTCGTATTTCATTTATATTTCGAAGCTGCTTCTCATTTTTTTCTTCTAATTGATGGTTAACCTCCCGTTATATACTCCTGCCTTAACCCACATATGGTTCATCGGAGCACGTGACCCGTGCGAAAAGTTTTGTTCTCGCTAGGACCCTGGTACCCCGCGGTGCCAATTAATCCTTCGTTAAAATAAAGGAAGGTAAATACGCGGCTGACGCAAAGCGGCAGTCGAAAAATTTGTATTGTGGGAAAAATTTGTTCGATCGGTTTTTGATCGTCCCGATTTGGCGGGAATCAATGACAGTCCGAATTATTATTCTGTGCGTGTGATACACAAGGAGAATCCTGCTGAAATTGTCGGCAGTTGATCAGAGACGAACGGCAAAGAATGCCACCATGAGATGTAAAAGAAGAGTGTATGTCATTAGTCGACTCCAAACTTGTGACCTACACTCTTTCTGGGCCCGTTCATCGGTAAATTAACGAATGTATTAGCAGCTTGTCGTTTGTGTAATTAAAATCGGACACACGATTCTTTTAAATGAAAAATGATTCAAGCCATTTTTCGCCGTAGCCTCCAAATTAATCGGACGCGGTTGATACTATTTTTGACAGCAAATAGCGGTGGAAGTTCATGAATGTTACATTCACCGTTTGAGCCATAGTGCGACTCATGTTGTTTCACCCATTTTTGTAGTTCTCCGATCATTGAACTACTATTTCAACAATGAATCGCCAGGATTTTCAGTTCTACATGGTCATTAATATTAAATTTCCGAATTTCGAGTTCAGATTCGGAGTGAGTGACCCCAAACTCCCCGAATACCAAATTTCCAGGTCGATTATACGTAAGAAAAGAAATGGCTTTTCATAGAGTAGCATCCAATGAGAAAAGTGATGATTCTATATTTTTGTTTCTTATAAAATTCCATTTTCCGAGTCTCAGCAATTATGGGTATTTATGATTGCAACATATTGGATGAAATTGATAAGAAATGTATTTTTCGTGAGAGGATAAGGAATGAATATATTAGAATTGAAAAAAAAATCTTCTTTTTTCCATAAAATAAAAAGGGTTCTTCGAGTGCACGATCTGTTGCGATGCGACGTGGTAATTCTTGTCGTCCGAGAGCTGCAACATTATCGAGTTCTCGTTGAGGGCGAGACTTGTCTTTCAGGCGTTTGGTACATTGAGCTCGCGTGTGATGAATGGAGTCCGAGAGGTGAGGATAGAAGGAATGAAGAGAAGGGTGGAGGGGAGGGCTGGAAAGGGGATCTGTAATGGCAAAGCCATGCAAGCTTGGGCCTTCTCTCGTGCCACCCGCATAAAATTAACCCGTACCTATACGTTCGTTGCTTCGTTTTAATTAACGAAACAGCCGCAGGCCACGAGAGATCGCGGATCGTCGCGTAGTGTGGGACGAAGGTGCAGAATCGTGGCGTCCCTGGGCACACGTATGAAAACGAGATGAAGAGTATGAGAGAAAAAAGGAATGAGAGAAGGAAAGAGAGAGAGGGAAGAAGCCACGAAATCACGATCTATCGTGTGCGATCGAACCACCGGACCTCTCACACCGCCTCCGCATTTTATGTGCTACAATTATTGCCCTCCAATCGAATTATAAACAATTTCGCAAAACTTTATTTATTTATCTACGACATTAACGAAGTAAACACATGTTCATTGAGAAAATTGCATATACATGAATGTTTATTTTTACAAACATTTGGAGATTCACAGGTGAAAATTTATATGAATATTAAGTTCATTAAAAAAATCATAGAACTGGTAAAAATGAAAAATCTTTGAAGAACCTTTGTTTATTGAAATTCTGTTACAATTTGTTGTGGAACGTAAGATTCGTTTCTCCACTGAAATCGACAAGTTTCTTGAAGAATTAAAAATCACGTAATAGGCTTAAATTAGCGAGATCCTGGAATGGTGAAAAAAAATGATCGTTTCTGCAGGAGTGTAAAAAAGTTATCGTGCATCCTCGAAGTTGTTTCTCGCTCGTGAAAAAGCAGTAACTCCCTCGCAGCGAGATAAATAAAGACAGAAAGTGAGTATGGTTGTGTGGAGTGTGTGTCTGTTTTGCTGGTAGTATGGTGGCACGATGATGGCTTTATCGAAGGTACGACCATTCCTTTTGGGCTGGTCTTTAGCAGCTCTCGACTCACATACGTAGATGCTTAACCGTACAAGTAGCGAGCTTGAAGTGTGTTTAAAGGTCTCGCGCTTGCGACTTAAGACTCCCGCGAACTTCGGGGCAAGGTCCGAGGTCCTTGGGGTCAGCTGGCGAGCACCGAGTTAATTAGGAGACGAGGTCGAAGCGAGATGCACGTGGCACATACACGGGATGAGAGCACCTCTCCAGATATCAATCTCCTCTCTTTTTCTTCTTTCTCCTCCTTTTCTCTTGAAGTAGAAGAAAAAAAATCGAAACAGGGAGGAAGTAATCTCTCGACATTCTGAATCCACGATTACATGAAGTTCATCAACATTCCTCAAGATTACCAGCGCCAGACTTGCCCGAATCTGTAAATAAGAAGAAAAAAAATTTATATGTCATTTGAACGGGTTTGAATTTTTTGTTTTCTTAATTTTTTCATTTTTTAATCAACGCAAATAGTTAAAATTAAACAGATTAGACGATCGAAAAATTAGAATAATCCTTTGATGGATGATTCATAATCAAAGTGGCTTACACGAAATTGAACGAGACACGATTATTGCGTTTTCCACAGACTCGGAGATTTGTTCTCTCAAGGAAACTCTATTTACAACGTGAATTATTCGTCGGTTCAACTGTACTCGCGGGGTTGTAGTCAGCCTTAATTATTCGCTTGCTAATTCGTTGGATTTTGTGGCCAAGAGATAGGAAGGCTTCTCGGTGCGTCCATCACACCGGAGCCAGAACACATAGAGAAAGAGGGAGAGTCCGTCCGCTCTCTGAGTGAGGATAGCTCGGGTACTTTACCGAACACTCTCTTCTATCCTCTGGTATCCTTGCGCACGACCGCTTTCCACCCCTATCTGTGATAGTTAACTAACATTTATACGATCCGATTACGCCCAACGTTACGTCCTTTGCCAAGCTTTATCTTTAAATCTCATTTTCGTTTCTTTTTTTTCCAGTTGCTTCAAGTCCTCTTTAGCATCTTGATTTTCCACAATTCTATCGGTACTCTTTAATTTTATTCAGTCAAAAACGACAAATGTCGCAATTTTATCAAAATACTTTCTCATCACTTTGACAGCTGATGTTTATTTCATGTTTCTTTTCCAATTCTTTATTTTATTCTGAATACTTTTTCTATGAAAAAAAATCTCCTACCCCATTATTCTTTTCGAACTTTCTTTCATCGATTTTTCATGTAAAAATGACAATTTAACGCTATTTTGCTGTAATATTTATCACAATTAGTCCGCTCGTCTATTTCGATGTGTTTGAAAGATAATATTAGAGTGCCCGTGCAAAATAAAAATAAAATAAAAAATATAAAAACAGTAAAACAGAGAGCGAGGTTGGAAAAAAGGAAAGACAGAGAGTAAGGGTCGGAGGATGAGGAAAATCAAGAGGGTGAGTTTGTGAAGTTTGGTAGGGTCGCGGTGCGGTAGGCATCCCTGGCAGCCGTTGCTGCTGCCTCGTTGGAGATGGAAGCAATAGGGATCAACTAGTATGCAAATCGCATGTAAATATCGCTCACTCTCCTGTACCCGGTACCACTCTTCCTCTCTCTGTATTTCGTATCATCCCAATGCGTTTCTCTTTCTCCCTCTCTCTCTCCCTCTTTCTCTCTCTTTCTGTTTTAGCCCAACTCTTGATCTCACTGTACGTCTATATTTCTCTCTCCATCTTTTTCTCTGGTACACTATTCGATCAGCGTTCTCACTTTTTCCCTCTCTCTCTCTCTTCGTGATTCTCATCGTACAACACGAAGAGAAGAAATCAAAGCTTCGCGAGGACAAAGCAATCGACTGGAGAACGACGGGAGAGTTTTTGCTTCTTCAGATATCGTGTAGAAACTTTAAACGTCGAAATTTAGCTAAAAAATCAAAAAGTCCAGATTTCGGAGGGAATTTCTTAATTTATTATATTATATACTAGAAATCAAAGGTTGTACTGTTTCACACGAATTCTTATAGGGAGGTATAAAAAAAAATGTTTCATGGAATAACTCCGAAACTTTACTACAGTATTTTTTTCCCCGCAATCACGATGTTTGTTTCAAAACAAAAAAATAATTTTGACGTTTAGATCAGAACATACCCAAAATAAAAGAAAAGCACGTTATTTCTGACGATCTAAACTTCATGTTGGATATTTTTCCCAAAAGGTATAAGTGTGAGGTATACTGTGAAGTAATTGACAACAGTATAAACTGTCTGTCGACAGTTCGATGTTCGAATGTTTAGAAACGTCGATTGTAAAATTGTTGCTAGGGAATTGACACCATTTAATCTCCGATCATAGATGTAAAACCACATAAACATTTATATAGATATTTATACAGGTTATGAACGAGATTTGAAGAAATTATAAATTTCAAAGAATATATTTGACGCGTTAATGCGTCGAGTTACACAAAGTTATAAACCACGATGGGGACTCGACTACTCTCGCGTTTTATCGTGAAATTCTGCGTAGTATGGAGTACTTCTCTCTCTCAGCTATATTATTTGCAGAGTCGAGGTAACAAGAGGTCTTTGGATCTCTCAACCCCCTTTAGAGGGTATAAAAGCATCGGGAATTGTCGAGGCTTGAGCGCACGGTAGAGAATTTCTCTTTCTCTCTCTCTCTCTCTCTCGCTTTTACTCACTTTTGCCCAAGAGAATGTTCCAGGTCTTTCTCTCTCGGCGTTTCTCTCCACTCTCGTATAAGACCTCTCTAACTCCGAAGGTATTTTCATCTTATTCCACGACCTATAGCATCGCGCCCTCACCGTCTCGGGATTACTTCTCGAGCTCTGTGCAGACTGCTCCGAGAAAACTTGGACCAGGTTTTCCGTACCAGCCTAACGGTCTTTTCGGTTTCGCACACCTCTACGGATATTCGCTTTCTCTTCTTTCGTTCTCGCGCCAGGAGTGTTGCGAATCTTGTTCATACCCACGACTCTCTTTTAGAGCACTGTATTTTTTCTTCTCTCGATTTGTTCTACGTTTTTTTTTACACTTTTCTGACCGAGTAGACATTGCGATTTCGAAAAAAACTACGATATTTTGCAAATAATTGTAAAAATCGAACATTTATTTTGACATCGGTTGAAACAAACAGCTTACTGTCATCTTCGAATTTTATAATTCTCTTAAGTGTAGGGCATGTTGTTTTTTTTCTAAAGCACTTATTCGTTCTTCCTCTCTTTGTTTTCTTTTTATCTCAGCTTTAGTATATTTGGTGTACCACGATTCGATCGAATCTTTCTCAATGGATTCGTCGCTCTTATTCACTATGCAAAATACTTGAAAACGTCGCGGCGAAAATCAGCAACTTTCGTATATACACGTCCAACATCGCGACATGGCCTTGGTGACGAGAAGGCGTGCGTTTTATACTTTTAAGTGTGCGAATCGAAACGAAAAGTGAAGGAGAGCATAAGACGAAACGAGGAATGACGAAAGAACAAACGAGATAAAAGATTTTTGTTCGCGGTCTTGAGAGGAACTCGGCACGTTTTAATAATGCCTTCTCTTCTACCGAACCACCGAGAACAAGTTTAACGCAGATTACGCCAGATACTTTTAATTGCTATTCCTCCCACCCTCTCACACCCTTTTCAGCTCTCGTCTTCACTTCTACACTCTCTCTCTCTCTCTCTCTCTCTTTCTCTCTTTCTTCCTCTTATTCTTGTTCCTATAGTTACTGATAGCTCGAAGAGTCTATGTAGCTGGGCAATTTCCGATGCAAGAGACTTTCAACCAAAACCTACTCTTCGGCGGTCCATAATACTCATGAACACATACACTTCATACTTTTACTCCAGGCCGGAGAATTGAGTGGCTTTTTGTATGCTGCTGTTCATGTCATTAAAAAGTTCTGCCAACTGTTAAATTCTCAAGAACTTAAAATTTAAACAATCTACTCATTAAGGTAGTTGTGTCAAGATCGATTTTTCCAAAAGCTCGTGTTATCTAGAGACATGCGGTTTGGTATGATTCAAACAGATCTCTTTTATCAAACTTTAGTGGTGGTAGAAGCCATTCTTTACTGTTTCTCAGGTTTTTCCTGTTACTTTGGTACGAAATTTATTTATTGGAGTGACGATGTCGATTTATTTGCGATGACTCCATATAAGAATTTAATTATCAACTTCTGAATCATTTTCTTAAATTTTGTTACATTTCGCTTTGGTTTCGAATGGTTTTCCCAACAAAAAAATAAAAGCAACGTACAAATTTATGGATAAAATTAGCTAGAGACACCTGAAAAACAGGTTTTCAAGAGTAGGAGGAGGTTTAATTATTTAAAAAATCAGTTTTTGGAGTGATTAGAGAAATGATAAATAACAAGGTGCTAAATCTCGTAGCATGTGATTTAAAAATGAAGGCAAATCACGTGTATCACTGTGTATTATACGGTAGCTAGATAGGTACAACAATAATAATAATAATGATTGGCCTTCCAGCTGTAAATCAGATTGAAATTTGGACGAAGATTAAAGACTCGGGCGAGCGCAGTAGCTGAGTTGGGCCGAGCAGTCATTATAAATCAATCTCTGCCGTGTAAAAGAAACGCTTGCTTTTTTTTCTCTCTCATTCAACGCCGTAGATGACGCGTAGAAAGGAAGAGCACAGAGGAGGAGATTAAGAGAATGAAATAAATATACGCGGGGTGTCTAGAAGAGTATAGAGAAGAGATAGATCGGCGCGAAGCAAGGAACAGGGGGGAAGGGGCTGAAATTGTGGATGCTTGGGGTATTTATTAAAACGTCAGAGGGCGAATGAATCAGCTGTATAGTCATGGTCTCAGAATCTCGATCTTTTAGCTCTCTCTCGGCATTTTATATACCGAGTCCTTAGGGAACGAGGATCATTCGCTCTCTCTCTGTATTTCTCTTTGAAACACCATTTGCCGATTCACCTACATAACCAAAAGACTTTTCGCACACGCTCTTCTGCCCTTATAATATCTGCGATCTTGTAGGCACCCAAAATTTCACTCTAACACCAGCAATGACATTGCACAGAGAGAGAAAGAAAGAGAGGACAATAAAACGCGTTTGCCTACACAAAATGTACATGTGACCCTGTTGGTTCGAGCACGAGGCTTCATACACTCGTATATACAACAATGTCAAGTCTAAAAATCAAAACACATTAATCCCAGACACGTGGCTACGATCGCACGCTTCTAACAAAACATCCCTTCCCCAAAACTCTTCCACCCTTGGCAAACCTGCCACAGTTGCGAAATGGCCATTTCTCTATTGCTATACTTTTTTCAGTATGTTTTTATTGAGTTTACGTAATATGGCGTGTGCCATCAATTTATTTTCAATTTAAAGTTTGTGTTTGTGTCTCTCTACTTGAGCTACTGCGCTACCAGTTAAAAAAATAGTGACAAATTATAAGAAAGTACAATCGCTTTGGTCCGCAGTGTCATTTTGAATGAGTCATAATTATTTAAATTGTCAATTCTGTTGGGAATTAATGCGACATATTGACAATGTCATATTTGTTTGGATTTTGAACAGCATCAAATCGTCCAGATATTTTATAATAACGATTATTCGCCGTGATAACTATTGAAACACGTCCCCGTAACACGAGATGCATTGCTCACATTATCAGACTTATCTAATTCAATTTGGCAATATCGCTCTCGCAGCCCCCTCGCATTGAGAGAATAAATGATTACCTCGAAGATATGAAGTTATCTGGTCTCGTGGGAGGCGTAAATTGCCATTACGCGAAACTCCGTGCCAAGTACGTACGCCGAAAATGAAGTCTCTCTTATTCGTCTCACCTCGCTACATTATTTTTCTCTTCTCTTGCGATTTTCCCGCTACCATTATTAATTATCCCTCGAAAAGTTCTCGTGCCGCAGGCTACGTTATTACGATGAGATGACGTAACTCTCCGTTGCGGATGGCTACAACGACTTTATCTATTTTCTCTTTTCAACGATCATCACTCATTAAGCAATAAAAAAAAAAAAACAATAACAATAATAATAATCTATTATTTTATTCAATTTAATAAGAATGAAATATAAATCAACCATTTCTGAGTTACTTTACTTTATGGACACAATTACGTTAAAGGCTTACAAACACCTGGGGAGGTCAAAAAAACACACCAGTTCGAAAAAAGGTCAAAAAGTTATAATGACAAATTTAATCTCAATGATTCTTTTCGTTAACTCAGAGAATTTGTATGGTTTTTACTTCTGGGTTTAAGCGTACAGTTGGAATATGACATCCATAGCATTTTACGGAAAACTTTTTGACAAAAACTGCAACCACAGCTCATTAATGTTAAAAAATGATTTACCCCTTTTGCTCCCAATGTGCGAACATAAAACTTTTTTAATCAATAGGTATTTTCAGGATGAAAAAGATGATTGATGTGGACGCTTTTCCGGCACTTGTAGGTGGCCTTGAAGCGATTCCGCAATAAATAGTTGAACATTAATTAATTCACACACCATTTTTTATTTACTTTTGATGAATTTCATACATTTTTCTTAAAAAGATTTAATTTAGTTAGCAACGAAATATCATTTATAAAAAGATTATAAATCGGCAATTGATCGAAATATCCGATTTGAGTTTATATATACGCTTGACGTAAAATAGTACGTAGGCGATAGGAAAGGGTCCCTATTGGAAAATCGAGGGTGCGAACAATGCGTCGGAGATTTAGCGTGACATCAACGGTGTAAAAACCCCCAGTCTTTTGCCCCCATCACGTTCGATCTCACCGATGTCCCCAGGACTCGCTGCCCAGAAAATCTTTGTCCCATCACCCTCTTCCATTCTCTTTTTTCATCACCACTAAATACATAGACACCTATATATACTTTTTAAATATTGTATTTTTTTTTTACATTGCATACAGTCATGGTTTGGAAAACCCAACTTTCTACGGACCAGTCGCGCCATTTCCGTCTCGTTTCGTCGTATTCCAGGTTCGAAACAATGGTCAACGAACGACGTGTACTGCCGAGGACAATCAGCAAGTGATATGGAAAGTGACTGATCGCGACATCGAAAGGGTAAGTCGTTGAAATTCATATGAAACTGTATTGCCAGTTAATTCTGGAGTGTGCATGTATTTTTTTTTCTAGCTCGAAATATTGTGAATTACTACCGTACGCATTTAAAAAAAATCGTTTCGTACTTAGACTTTAATCCGTATAAACCATACCTCGGTCGCAAAATGTTTCGCTGGATGCAGGCCCGGACAATGAATTATTTTAATCGATGTGATCGATAAAGAAAATATTTGCGAAATTGGTTTCGTAAGAGTTGATACTCTATCTCGACTTTGTTATCCATTCATTTCCAGTTTTTATCTTCGCGCATTTTAATATCAAACGTTATGTGACTAGAGCATATGAGTTTATAAAAGATACATTCAATTACGTAATGGACGGCGTGGACCGAAATATACGTAGACACACAGAGATGTGGATACGAAAGCAGGTTCATGAATAACACTTTGCGAAAAGTTTGTGTACAATCCTTTATGTAACATGCAACGCGAGGCAATTCGTTAATATACTTGAGTAAAGAGATATCGAGAAAAAGAATAGAGAGAATCGCACGCTGAGTTTGCTTCTCTCGTCCCAAATATCGAGGGTCAAAGTGCACGCACGCGTCACCTTGGTTGTTCTTTTTCCACGACACCGCACATTTTGTCTCTCTCTCATTTATTTTCTTCGTGTTTCTATCTCTGTCTATATTTCGACCCTTTTCTTCTGACATAAATATCGCTTATAGTGGGCACAGCGTCGCTGTTTTGGTAACCGATCGAGCATTGTATCTCGAGCGACCGTGTGTGTACGAAACACTGAGCCCGTGTGTACCCGGCAAACACGTGAGCCACGTGCCCGGCTCATCCCCCTCCCCTTTCATCCCTTGCTGAATCGCCTCAACCCGCTGCAAGGGTCCTTTTTTTCTACTACTTGGCTTTCGGTTTAGTTTTTTCCCTCGGAGTCTCCACTCTCTAGCCTGGATGGACAAAAATCCAGACAAAAATTGATAGCTCTGATGGCAGGCAGGCAAAATGGATGACACTGCGAGGAATGAATTCAAAAAAATCATCTCGATCAGAATTTTTAAACGATTCGAACGCATTGAATCTCTTATTCGAAAATCGGCAATAATCAGGCGACTGTTTTCCATATACTGCCTAAAATATTTGTTTTCTTTCCGTAATCATCCATCAAAATTCAGTCAAATTCAAATCATTATTCATCTCATATCCCATGCGCAGTATCTGCAATAAAAGAAAACAATATTTGTCCGGAATCGATGATGCTCTTTACCGTTTTTTTACTCGATTCCAAGTGACGCGACAACTCTAAGTAGCCGTGACGATGATAAGGGTGACAAAATTAAGGAACGTCGAGGTTACGAAGCGCGTGATCGGTCGACACGCTCCAGGATAGACATTATATCACGATGACATCTCTCCGTCTCTATTGTGCGGTCTTTATATCGCAGAGTTTTGCCGTCCGACCGATTTCACTATCGGTAAACACACGTGCACCCCTTTTGCGTCAGCGTTGTTTGCACTTTTGTGAAGTGTGTCTGTGTAGACTATCCCGTTTGCTGGCTCCCCGCTGAGCTATTGGTATACGCGTACGTTAAAGAGAGAAAGAAAGAGGAAAAGGGAGAGCGAGGATGCTGCGATCTCTCTGCTGCGTTAGCATCACACATACGTGCATCAGCACAGCGATATATTTCCTTGCTTCTGGTTCTTCGAGCTCCGATAAGCAAAGGCAAGCAAACTTTCTAACGGAAACACCACAAATGGCGTCAAACAAATGTTAGTTATGGGGGTTTGAATTTGAAGATTTTCAAAAAGTCTGCTGTGACCACTTTTAGAACTGTTTGATTCGATTTTACAAATGGTTCGAACGGTTGAAGTCCTGCAGCATCTGATATCAAGCATTTTCAACTCTTTCTGAATCTATTTCTCGTAAATTTATTAGATTTTGCGTAAAAATAACTTTGCGGTGGAACTGGAAAGTTGGCAAATCTGCTCAATGTTTCGTAAGAAGAAAACGTAACAAGCCTAGGACGAAAAAATGATGATAGATGCGTGAGAGTTGAGCGAAAAAAAGGCTGAGCCAGAAAGAGGTCAAGTTCGTCGATATATTATTACAGCGTATGAAAAGCTGGTAGAAAGATCCGTCACGAATACGTCAAAGTGGTGAGCTCCCAATTCTTTGCCAGTTTCCCTATCGCTCAAAGACGAAGGGTTTGTCCATTGTTCGATGTGGGCTTGATCGAAACAAGTTTTGGCATCCGCTTATGATATTCCCATTAGTAGAGATATATATATGTGTGTATATACAAAATATATATAGGTGTACCACCAGGGGTTCAAAGCTAAAGGTGCATGAAAGCGAGTTACGGGCATCGCCCCCTCGATCGCTCCCTTTTGTTGCTCCGTATTCTCTCCCACTGGCCTCCACCGTATGCAGTTTCTACAATCCAGATCCATCATCGATAACCGCGCGATTTGACAGCTGTGAAAATCCTTCGAACGATCAGCCAAAAGTCTCGGGGCCCATTTGACATCGTAGTTTAGATCCAGGGATGATTTAGTCAAATGGAGAATTACTGGGATGCAGTATTACGTTAAATATTTATGAAAATAAACATTTTAAAATTTTATTTGATAATTATTTCATTTTATTTAAATGTTATTTGAATAAATCCTCCAAATCATTCTTGATATTTCTATATTTTCAAACTATTTGCTAATACGCCGTTTATTTTAATTTTACAACTGTAAAGTTTGATCTAATAACTTTGATGTGTTTTTAAAATGGTACTCCTTTCAAACGTGCATTAAAATAACGTCGACCAATCCTACAAGCGTACGTTGAGTTCTGAGTAGCCATAAGTGAAAAGTCAGTGGCGAGAGATGTGAATAGTCGCCAGGGGATGTTTCCATTGCTGCTGCTAGGCATCATTTGAAACATGGACTCGATCGTGGTTTCATCGGCTTGGAAACTTTCTTGATATATCGTTCTCGGTTTGGTTTTTCGAGGGGAAAGGGAAGAAGATCGCGGGGCGACCAGATAGAGCCAAGTTACCGCGATGTCCATCCCGAGTTTGCTCTCGCGTTCTCTTTCTCGCTCTCTCTCTCTTTTTCTCTCGTT
Organism: Campoletis sonorensis; assembly: GCA_013761285.1. Classification (NCBI taxonomy): domain Eukaryota; kingdom Metazoa; phylum Arthropoda; class Insecta; order Hymenoptera; family Ichneumonidae; genus Campoletis; species Campoletis sonorensis. Next base: position 5,924,133 of record JACEOJ010000079.1, read on the forward strand.
GTACCAGGAAGTTCGGAAATTTATTCACCTTTTTTTCGCTCTCCTCGTTCTCTGGCTTTTGGATGGCTTTTTATATCAATATGCCAGGCGATTGAATAGATATGGGCTCTTGAGCATTCCGGGACCTCCCACGGTTCCCTTATTCCACGGGATCCCTTTTTCATCCCCTTTCGCCTGTAACCTTCATAAAACAGCCATATAACTTTTCTTCAGCGAAACAGTTCGTTTTCTTTCTCACTTCCAGTCTCTCTCTCTTTCTCTCTGCTGTCGCTGTTTTCTCGGACGTTTTTATGCTCTTTCAAAGATTACTCAAGCCCAAAAGAGTCGTACAATTGTAGCAAGTTTCTTTTTCTCTTTTTCTTTATTTGCTTTTCGGTTAGTTCCGATTGGGATGCCAACTCGCGAATGACCGTGGATACGGTCAAAAGCAATATTTTTTTTCATTCCATTATAAATTTTGAAAAAAATCGACAGAACGATTTGACGCGGCTTATTCGCGATGCATATTCATGCATTGTGGTGATTTCGGCAATCGTTTTTTTTCGGACAGTTATAGCAGACGCGTGTAACTAGGTTATTATGTGAGAACCTTCTAAAATGGAAGCATAGAAATACTCGTGTATATACGAACGTGCATGAACGTAATGGCGAATTGTAGGCGCGTAAAAATGGGCGGGAAACATGGGCACGTTCAACAACGACCCAGAAATATCATATCCAGGAAGAAAAGTCGATTTTTGGACTCCTTTTTTTCTCCATTTACGTATATACATCTATACGTAAATATGTGATCATTAATTTCCAAACAATAAAACACAAAGCGCAGTCCACGACGTGAGAGAGACACGCCCATGACGCTGAGTAAATGCGTTTTTTTTTCTGCTCGCACCGTTCCAGAGAGTCGTGTTTGCTTTTGGTATTTTAGGGGCGCGAGAGAGAACGGCAATTGATGATGCCGGGTGGATATGCTCGTAGAGTCACTCGCTCCCATTGTTGACGACACGTGCCGTTGTACTGCCGAAAGAGGACTGTATATAAAACATTGTATATACCATCCCCACTTATCGTGCAATATCTCGCCCCTTTCCCCCCCTCCTGCCTCTCTCTATCCCTCTCTCTCCCTCTTTGCGAATAATATCGAGAATCGCTGTTCACCAACAAACCTATATCACCCCTCGCTCATAACGCCTATACCTCCCCTATAAAAATACTTCGTTCACATTCTCGATAGGAAAAGGAACGGGTTAATTGCCGATCTTTTGCCCGATACTCGACGCCGACGAAGAAATGAGAAGGGGCTTAGGTTCGTTCGCTATAAAACCGTCGTTGGTGTTTCACCACGCACCGTACCCGCCCTTAGCATCCATGAAACAGCGATCGAGATCTTATTAAGCACCGTGGAACCTTCGAACGGGTTTCTAATGATCGAAGGACCCCGAAAGAGGACAGTAATGGTTTAAGCGTTTGGCCATACGCGAACCACTTGCTCACGCACGAGTGAGTACCGATCTGTCGAGCAGTTGCGTTGTCACGATTCTCAATAGCATTTGTACTCGTATGGACGTACGCATGCGGAGTACAGTAGACCTTGACCGTTTTTTTTCGTAAAAAATATTCTCGTAAACGTCTGGTTGTAACGATCTACGAATGCTGCGCGTGTAACACACGAGAATGGTCGAAATTAAGCGGACGTTCGATTTTGTGAGCTTCAGCTTAGAGCTTATTTAACATATTCGACTTTTTATTCAAAAGAATCGAGATTAACGAGCATTAAACATTAATTCATTGTAAATTATTCGTTGTTCGTAATAAAATTATAATTGCTACTTTTACGAGCGGGGGTGAATCTCATTTGGATTGAAGTAAACGAATTGATGGAATTTTATGATCTTATAAGTATCAATAAATTAGTATCAATTAAACATTATTTTGTTCATTTTACAATTAGCCTTTTTTAATTGTATTCAATTATGAATAACATTTGTTCTAAATTTCCATACTTTAAAACTTACAAATTTTCTTCCTTCAAACGTGCCATTGATTTGATCTTATCGCTACAAACAAAAAAACCTAAAGAATACTGAGTTTTTTGGCTCCAGCACGGCCAAACTCTTTATACCTATTTTTCGGTGATTCAGATGTGTTCTACTTCGATTTTTGTGAACAATCAGGATTGCCTTAATGAAAAAAGTGTATCGGCGAAATGAAAATAATTAAAACGAGAAGAGATTCCGTGTCTCGTGTTACTGGCGTTGCAGGGTGTGAAGTTAATCATACCCGGAGTTCACTAGACTCTCCCTCATACTCGTTACACATTCAGAGAAGCTTCACGCATTAACATATCGGTCCTTTGACGAAAGAAATCGTGTACGCGATGTTGGACGTTGTGAGACGTAACTCTCGAGTTCTTCTCATCTTCTTCACTGACGACTTTGACTTCGAAAAAAAAAGTACCTTAGAAATCCTGGCAAAGGAGATTTCAACCTCTTCATCCTTTGCTCTCCTTTTTCGCGCTCTTTTTTCTATCGCTTCGTGATTTTTTGCGATTTTTTTTCTCTTCTCGTAATTTTCAGGTTATCCTTTCGGGTATACACGACACGGGCTCTTCCGCGCGCGCTCGGTGCAAAGTATCTCGTGCTACCAGCCTGACCCTTGAGACCGAGGTCCGCACCGACTTCGCGTACCGGCACTTTCTTCCTAACTCGCTTCGACGCGCAATGAATAAAAACCGTTTGAAGTATCGCTAGGTGTAAATTAACGCATAATTGTCAAACGTAACGAAGCGCCTCTCTCCCCAACCACCCGCGGTGAGCCGGTACCCAAGGCGAACCATCCGAAAGAATCTCTCCTTCTCTCTCTCTCGCTCTCTCCCAAGTTCGTTCTAACTATATATTCGCATATATATGCGGTTTATAATGCTCCTTTCTCTCTTTCTCTTCAGAAGATCGTCAGAAAACTCAGCCACTCTCCGAGATGGCAGGAAGAAACTTTGATTATTTTTATAATAACTTTGGAGCTTGTAACGTCGGAACCTTTCGTATATATTTTTCTTTAACGTGTAAATATACATGTATATTACGCTGCTTCTCGTGTTTCGCAAAGTAAATCGAAAAGTGTGCCAGCCTCTCGTCTTATTTGGCATATATATAGGCACAGAATATTATACAATACGCGCATCTATAAAGAGAAAATACAAAAAGTTTCAAGACTTGGCGAGCTAACAAGTCGTTCGACGTAACTTTTTAATCGAGATAAATGTGGCAACTGACAGACGATTATTTCAGGAACTCTCATTCATTGAAATTATAACTCGATAATAATAATTACTATTTTTTAATTGTTTAAAATGATTTCATACGTTTGAACAAAATGGATTTTTTCATTCATAATTTTGACCTCAGAAATCTGTCGAAAATACTATACTACAAATTATTTTGACACTCAGATAACTCATCGGAGACGATGATGAGTATGAGCGGTCTTTTTGAAAAGAATGTACTGCTGAGTTGTGCTCGGGTACAAAAGCAGGGGCATGATTTTTTTTTTTTTCGGAATGGGGTTCGGACACAGTGTCATGAAAACGCAACAGATTGGAAACCGCATTTCGGTCGTGGGGACTTTCTATCACTCGTTCTTTCGGTTCATTCACCACGTGTTCCCCGGTTGCGCATCAGTATAATAGTGTCGAAGCTATTAACTAATGCCAGCAACTTAGTCGTCGCCCCTTCCCTCCCACGTTACGTACAGCAACGCTCACTTAAAATATCGCAAGAGAAAAAGCAGGGAATCGGGCCATACGTCCGTGTCGCCCTCTATAAAACCGTGCTGGTCATACCGGGGCTGGTACACACAACCCTGCCATCCGGGACACTAGTTTAAGCCTTGATATATCGCCTGACGACACTCCCAACTTCTGTCGCCGTTTTGTATCGCTTTTTTTTCTCTCTTCCATCTCTCTCTTCTCATCTCAGCTGACCATATGTCCATGCCAGCTACACGGTGAACATCAGACTCGCTTTGCCCATATCACATGCATATATACGTCGTTTTTCTGTTCTCTCTTTTTCTCTCCCTTCAATCCCATGACACAATAGAACAAAACTCTTTCGTCCAAATTCAATTGCATTTTCTAGATATTCTATGGTATACTTTTTGAATTTCGGTCAAAAATCCTTAATTGGAACAAGAACGAGTTTCTTTTTAAAAATGAAAGCACAAATAAACGATGTTGCTCGCCTCAAAAAATCAGGAAAATAAACTTTCAACATATTTCCTTAATAGGAAAAGTGAGTCATTTGGTTTATCCCTGATAAAATATTGATGGGAATGAAAAATTTAACAAATAGATTAAACATTTTTTTGTAAATAATAAAGACGGAGGATACATATCGAAATTGGAAATGTAATCACAGGTATTGCAAAATTGAATGGGTTGATGAAGCAGTTTCAAAGTAAAAATGACAAGAAAGTTTTACGTTTTATTTAAAAGCTGCTTTGAGCGTGCTTTCGTTTTGCTTGTGAACATATTTCGAACTGGAGGGTGAAATTATCGATGACCAGAAGGGCTACCCTAGAAACAATTTTTCTTCTCGCAACGTATACGTACAAAGTAGTTACGCTGGTGTAACAAATGATGCCACATGTTCTCTCAACTCATGCCAGTGGTACGTAACCCACAGGCAAATATATTTTTTTTACTCTGCTAGAGTTTAACTCTCGCGAAAGTTACTTTCTTCCTTTTTTTCGGGGTTTATTACGTATTTTATTGCAATGGGGTGTGGATGAGCCTCTCGTCCTCGTTTTAGGCAATTCGTAACATTTCACGGGGTTTATGCATAAACATTATCAAGGAAAAGAAGGTAGAAACGAAAGATTCGCGAAGGGAAAGTCTAAACATCGCAGTGGGACTATTCTCAAAACAGATCACGAATTCTTTCGTAACATTTTCCGAAATAAATTTGTATTAAAAAAACTAAGGATTCCACGAGTTAAAAATCTGAAAACTTCGATTGGACAAAAAATAATCCGTCATTCCTCATCCAAACTTTTTTTAAAGTGTTCTCATATGCATAAGAATTTTGGAAAAGACGATATACGACTCTACAAGATTTCAAAATTTGGTTTCGCTCATGTCCTCTTAAGAATTATTTGTACCATTGAAATATTTCATATTTCACGACAAATTAACTAGCACCGGAACACTTTGCGGTGTGACTTAACGTCGGTGCTTTTCATCTTTTTTCCCCTTTCGTATTGTACGTTCTGGCGCTTTCGTCTCGCGTCTCCGAGTCTCTTTGCACGGACTCGCCGATTTGGGGAAGAGTTTTCGAACAAGAGAGTGATGTATACATATATATAGAGAAAAAAGTACGAGAGCGTGGTAAATTCTCGTCATTTGCGACGTGCTCGCAGCGTAGTAGCACTTGAAGATCATTTTGAAAAATACTCGGGTCTACGTGGATAAAAATATCGTTGAAGTAATGGGCCGCGTTAAATATAAGATAAGGTTAAAGTTTTTATAAACGTATATACGAGTATATCGGTGTCTTGGTACTTTTAGGAAGAAGAAGCATGAAACGACATGGCAATATGTCAGTATTAGAAAGGACAATGTAACGAGCTCGCATGCACGGATTCAGGTCTCGCACTACAAAAACCACATAACCCTGGACTTGCATCGAAGTCTCTCAACTCGTGTCCCTCGTGCAACCTCGCTTTTTCTTATTTGCCTCTCTCTTTTCTTTTTTTTTTGTCCACTTGCTCGTGTGTCTCTGTATTCGTAAGTCACTTGATTAAGAGGCCCAATAAGTTAGCCTTTTGGATGCACCAACCGAGTCAAATGGCTTGGAATAGAAGATCCTCGCTCACAACAGAAGAACCACCTGCATAATAGCTCACAATAGAAGCAGCGTCACTTTCACCCCATCCTCGCAAATGGCCCAAAATTCGAATGGTCAGATATCCCTTGCGTCAAATAATCTATTCATTTTGCCACACAGTAGTAATTGAACTGAATCTACTGTTTCATTGAATCTTTTCACGAAAAATATTTGAAAATGGGGGATAGTGTAGTTCATGAAATTATATAAAAGCTGTTTTTTTTTTAATTCTTAGCAAGCAATTTATAGATCATGATATTTTTTCCTTTTTATAATAATGGAAATGGTGTCAGGAATGACATTTTGTGATATGAGATTATACGGAGGAAACGCAGCTAATTTGGCATGACAATTAATTTGTATCCCAAATTAGTATCGTTTCCTCTTCATATTAATTCGATGAAATTTCGTCGAAATAGCGATAAAGTAAATGAAGTTATTAAGCAAAGATAAAATAAATTTAAATAGTTTAAATTTATGGGTGAGAAAATAAAATTTGTATATGTGAATTGTAAAATTGTAAAATAAATTTAGACCGGATGTTTCACTCGGGTGTAAATAAATCTATTTCTCACTGATAAAAAGGAGATACATTCTGATATTCGTATATTATGGAAGATCGCGATATTCAGAACGAGACAGAAGAGGAATAACCAGTAAAAGCGTATACGATATTCGTGAAAATTTAAACTCCGGGACATGACGAGAGAGTATCGCGATGAGAGGAAAAAAATAGAGACAGCGAGAGGAAAAAAGAAAGAGTGTACAGCATGAAATAAACATTAGGATCGATCGAGTAAGGCGTAAAACCAACCGACCCAAACTCATCGTCGTCATACTCGTTACTTGACTTGCTTGCTTTGCTAACCGCGATGGGGGTGTCGGGGGACGTACGTATATGTATATCATCGTAAACGAGCATATATGCTGCACATACAAACGTACATATAGAGGAGCTAACGAAAAACCGCACCTCTCTCTTGTCTCACCGATACAAGTGCACACGGTTGCATCGCAGCAGCCTTTCCACGAAAATTAATCATAGGCCGGAAACCAGCAATTTTTTATACCCCGAGTTCAAGATTGCCCCGTTCTAATTTAATATCTTTATCTGCATAATATTAGCGCGGGTTCGTTGAGCCGCGCGAGTATTGCCAAAAGTAGAAGAGAGAAAGACGTCACGAATGAAAGAGAAAAGGGGATGAGATCTCTTTCTCTCTTTTATTCTATTCTAAAATATCTATGCTTAATAAACCGACATGAATTATCATTTTGCATTCATCAAAGATGCAGTTTTCAAATAGTTCGTCAGATTTTGTAAAATTAGGAAAGAATATGTGGCTTTGCGTTGAAGTAATAAGAAATACATTATTACGTTGATAATTATTATATCAACTATAAATAAAATAAAATGAAGAACAATTGGTTAGTCCAAAAAACTTAGCTTTTTTTGCTACATAACCTCGAGTCTTTCTGGCAGTAAAAAAACAAACAGACATCCAAGAATAGCTCCGGCTGTCTAGTCTCATTAGTTGTTTTCGTTTTGGATAAGTACAAAAACTATTCTTAATATCAGCTTAGATGTCAGAAGTCGATATATAACTAGTTTGTATATGTGTATTGACGAGATTAATCACTTGGAGAAGAGGTCACATTAAGGATGAGACAAATGGATGGGATGAACAATAGGATTGTATCAATGAAGTTAATACGAAAAGAGTAGCGAAACCAAACCACAAACGATAGGAAACATTGGTGTGGCAAAAGAAAGATAGAGAGGAAGAAATAAAGAGGGAGAAAAAAGAAAGAAGAGATCGAAAGATAAAGAGGAGTGGTAGTAATGTTATATCGATTATTTGGAGTCGTTTGGGCGTATCTCAGACGATTTGGCACAAGTATTGGTGAGGGCAAACGCCTTTTTGTAGGTTGACAATCGATATGTATGTAGGACGTGACGGTATGGTCGTTGTGAGGACGCGGAATCACGGGCGAATAAAGAATCGCGTGGATCTCCTTCTCTCAGCTCGAACTGGGAGCTTCCAACCCTCGTCATTAATACCAGGCGACTGTTACATATGGATGAGAATGCTGGCGGGTTGGGCCTCCGCACAGAGAGAAACATCACGGAGCACAAGCAGAGAGTAAAACGAAGAAAGGACAGAGGCAAGAGGTTGGAGCGAACGATGAGAGAGGACGCAGAGAAATGGTGAGAAAGGAAGATGAGAAAACCTCGGTGACGTTCGGAAAGCGGCTTCAATATAGCGTATATACGCTTTTGCTACGGGGGGATAGGAAAGCAAACTCATCGACTAAAAGCATTCGGGGAAAAAGAAACGAGGGAAAAGGAATGAGGAGTAAAAGCACAAGAAAACAGAGAGAGAGAGAGAGAGAGAGAGAGAGAGAAATTTTGTTCCATTGCTTTTCATATATTTTCCTCTCTTTCGATCTCTGTATCTACTTTTGATTCTCGAATCTTTACGATGTGTGTGTTTCATAAAAAAATTCTTTCTCTCGTCCCAGTGGTTTGCAGTAAAAACGACGATATCTTTCTTGCTTGCTCGTCTCGACGTTTGCGAAAATCGACCACAAATATATGAGATCAATGATTCAATATTGTCGACTTATCTTCTTCGACATGATCGCATTGACAGAATTATTGGCCAGTTTTTATATGCTTTATTTCAGCAAAATATCGAATTTCTAAAAACCCTGTTTTTTGCACGGAAAGACAATTCACGTGTGACATTACATTACAACATATAAATTCGTTGCTATGATTTTCATGAGCAAATAGAATTATTCGTCATTATTTTCACAATTTACTGTTCTCGTTTTTCTATTCAGCTCGAATACTTTTATTCAAATACAGTACTTCTCGAATATCAATTCTTAGGTGAAACCAAGAAAAAAACACTCACGAAATATAATCAAAAATCAGACATGAAACTTCGAGCAATATATCGATAATGTCACACGAAATTGTCGATTACTCGCCATTAACTTTAAGATTTATTCCATGACGAAAAAAGGAAAAAAGAAAGAATCCAATGGATACCTCCACATTTTCATTGAATATAAAAGCCTGACCATTTGCATTGCCGAAAATAGATAAATCTCTGCTTCTCCCACCCTCTCTTCCTTTTTTTCATAGCGTTTATCTCGAAATTGCCCTGCCCGGGACAAACGCAATATAAGTAATGTTTCGGTTGGCTACTTAACAAATTGGTACAAATTGCGGTGAGCATTTAGGCGCCCTTAACGTTGAATCCGTGTTTCTATAGTAAACGCCTCTACGAAGAGGGTATAAAGATGGTAGAGTCAGTAAAAGAGGGGTGCAGGGAAAGACATAAAATGTGTGTATACGCAGGACTGTTAGTGTGTTCAGCGTTTAACCAATAACGAGAAAAATGCTTTCGGTCTGTGCAAAGCCTTTGCATTTAACGTATCATTGGACCACATGGTCTTCCCATATGGTAGAAAATTCGGCACCCTTATAATACCACAACAGCTAATGCTACACTCACTAATACGAAGTGTCCACTGAAGTATGGTCAAGACTTGTCAACCACTCGAGAACGAGAATCAGCGAGATGAAATCTTGACGCGTTTAACGACGATACCCAAAAGCCCTTCTTTCATCCTCCCTCTGTCTCTCTCTCCTTCTTTCTCTTTCTAATTCCAATTCTTTCTACTCGTCCATTCTCTTTTCTCTTCGATTTTCTTTATCGATACAACCCTAAAGCGTTTGTTTACCAGTTTGGGAAAATAAAGCTCATCGTTGTGTCGAGACCAGCATCCCTCGTTATATTTACAAGATTCACTCTGCTCTGCGATTAGGGCAAGTTTACCTAGCCCCACGTTCATTTATCCCCAGCTATCCGGTTCCCAAAGTTCTGAAACAAAGGTTTTTCCTTGTGGATATAATCATCGACCCTCATCTATGCTCCAAATTCTAGTTTCCGATGAGTCCTTCAAGCTGTTGTTCTGTTTTTTTCTTGCTTTCATTTCGCAAATCAAGACGATCATATACCGTATTAAATAATAGATGCCTCGTACACACGAGAAAAGATTAATACATCAAAGCTGATGATCGTACGACCACGAACCCCTGAGCAGCGGTGAATATAAAAAACAAAAGAAAAAATATACGAGACCACGAAAAAACACCGGAACGAATCAAAATGGATGGAGAGAAGTGTAGAAGATGGCGCCACGTTGACCACAGACTCAAATGACAAGGCACAAAGGCGATTATACCTACACGTTTCGTTCAGTACGAGGCATTTTATATACAGATATTTATGTAGTATAACTATGGGCCGAATGTAGCACGTGTTTTCGCTTCAAGAATCATGGGTGCTCTCTGTCAATACATCATTAATCGTCGAAGAGGATTCTGGGTGAGTCGACGCCAACGCATCGCCCTCTGTCACTTGATAGTTCAGCTTTGTATATATTTTAGAAGAAACCGCACACGCGCCTTGGTTAATCGTTTTTGACGTTCGGCCTCGACTCGTTTAATTTCACGGCTATTTAACACGATTTTGAGTCGACAATGATGATTGAAGCATCAGAACGGATTTATAATCATTCCGTGGACCGATTGCGATCTATCCAGTAATACTTTTGATCGCAATGTCTCCTCAGAGTCCCCCATGGCCTATAAAAACATTGTATAATTAGTCTGAGCAAATGAAAATGAAAATTGCATTGTTTTTGTATCAATCAAATTTAGGTTCCAAAAAAACGACGATCCTTATTATTAATTAATTAAATTCATTCTCAGGACACCGCGAATATTTTGCCATGATTGTCAGATTCCGTGGGACCAGTAATTCTCTCCTTGTAGCTTGAATGTGACACTTCTTTTCCAAGAAATAAATCTTTTTTGGGTCCCAGTACGTTCTTCAGGCAACACCAACTGAGTGTGTTATTTGAAGTTAAATAATAATATAACAACGTGAGACCGTTAGAGTACATGCAGAACAGTGCTCGAGAGCTCTTGGATGGTCGATTTTACTCTCACAAGACATATCCACAGTCGTAAATACACACGCACACCATTTCGATAAAAGCAGGACAGTGAAAATGTCGTGTGTTACATACGACAGAGTTGCTGTGTGGTCGTTTGGTGGTTACGAAGGGGTCATGAGGGAGGGGTCGGAGGTGGATGGTGTACACGGGGCGACGACTTGGCAATTCGGAATCCCAGCGACGAGGCGAATGTTGTCAGGCAATTTTCTTGGCCAGTGCCTCTGAATGCCACAGATTTCCATCTAGCACCGGGCTGTACCCCACAAGCCCCGTACCCCCTGTTTCTGGAATAGGCTAAATAACCTCGATGCGTGGTTCACCACGCACACTCACCCTCTATTCCTCTGTCTCTCGTGGACTTGTCCTCTCTTGTGTCTCCTATAGCATCGCCCCTACCCTTTATCATCTCGTTCCTAGTTTCTCCATCCTCTCTCGATCTCTCTTTCTCTTTCTCTCTAACCCTCATCATCGTCTGTGGACGACGATGTACTACGGACTGTTGCACACATATACACATGCACGCTGTTCGTCCGTTTCACACCCTAAATTTATCCTCTCTCTCTCTCTCTCTCTCTTTCTCTCTCGTTTCACCCGCCCTTACCGCTCTCTTCCTACTGCCTGGCTAACCACAACTGTGATTATAATTCGCACAGCCGAAACTCACCCTCCAACCAGCTTCCATATCCCTTTACCTCAACCTACTCATCGCCTACAATTTCTCTATCTCTCCCTTTTACTCTCTGTTTCTCTGTCTCTGTCTCTGTCTCTCTCCTTCTCTCTCTTGCTTGCCCATGTACATATGTACTTGTTCTTGACGTATAACACAAGAACGAGCGACAGGATGTGTGCATGTTTGTCCGTGGTTAACAAACAAAAGGGCTTTACTCACTTCTCGCTACTCGTTAAAGGGTAAGAGCTATAAGGCTTTTTGATTATTGGATTTCAATATCTCTTCACGCATATATTCTCATCTACATACTCATACGCATATATGCACATTTATACATATCACATAATACAGTAGGCTTCGAGCGAACACCCCGCTGTAAAGGATTATGTACGCGGATTTAACTGATGAATCACATTGTCGTCTTGATTCGCGGTGGCGTTAATTTTCCAACGTACCCGATAGAGCAAGTGAGAAAGTGAGTGAAAGAGAGGCAGAGAGTGAGAGAGACAAAAAAGAGATGCAACCCTCGATTATGGGACAAGCAACGCGTGTCGAGTGTGACACGTTGGTGGCGTTCAGCCACAGCAGTCGCGATGTGCATCAACTCAGCTCCACCGGATCTTCCGCTCGTTGAGTCTTTACTACTCCCAATTTCTCTGCGAGCATTTTCGGATTAAAGTGTTCTTGCGTACGCGCTTCGTTCTCGCGGTCACCTCTCTATCTGCAGATTAGTCGAGTCTCTGTTTTGCTTTTTTTATGCTCGCACTCACTCTACGCATCCACTCGTCCGCTGAAGGGTTCTTTTAATCAATTTACGTCTCTTTATACATCAATTTTTAACTCCCAATCCGCGTCACAAGAGGTTTACGTTTCATACGATAACAATTAACCTATTGTTTAGTTAATTTTCTTTAAATTGCGAGATATTCAATCACTTCTGCACTTTGTTTAGTATTTTTTATGTTACACAAGTCCGAAAGTTATTGCACCGATCGTTTTGTTTAATACATTTGTGTTCGAAAAATAAACACATGTGTTCGTTGATCTATTTTGTTTCTGTATTGCTTTATTAATTGAGATATTTTTCTATGAATGATCAGACCAATTGTTCGATACAAACAAAAGTGTTTTTCTCTCACAAAAGATGTGACATGATTCGTGTGTTATTGCAATTACATTGTATACACAAATGTTGTTTACATTCAGTCCATTCAGGTCTTGGATGTCAGAAAAGAGGGTTTCGACCATCAGGCATAAATGAGAAATCAGTCGTTACCAGATTTCGATAGATCGCTTCTATTATTAATTTAGTCAATATAGAGATTTTCGTGTCTGAGTATATCCAGCAAAAGCGGTTCGGCTCGTTGTATAGCTGTCACCGGAAAATGGCTCATGTGATTCGTACACATACCCAGGGGGAGACGAATTCTCTGTACCAAGTTGTGGCAAACTCGTGGTTGCACCAGATGGCGCCTTCATGAGTCAATATAGCACTTTGTGACGAGCCCCGATTTCTACACAAACCCTCTTCTCTTATATGACACAAACGTTTAACCGCAATAGCATATCAGAAGGATTTTCATTGAGGCAGCAAAGGCAGTAGTTCTCCAGAGGGTACAATTATTACATTTTTCAATTTTTCGTTCTACGAACTAAAAGCGAAAGTCTGAAAGAATTTTGTTCTTCTCACTTCATTTTTTTGATGAATTGAGTATTTTCAACATTTTACTTTTATTTTTACTGCAATGTACCTAACGAATGTCTTATTGTGTGTAAATGAAAACAAAAAGATATTTGTTTTCTACGATGTCGTTAAAAAAACAAATATCTGTAGCGATTGCACTGTGAATTTTACTGCGAAACATCCGAGGAATATTGGTATTCTGGATATCTCGCGGATCCATGCTGGTTACTCAATGGACTTCGTCATGGTTATATATATATGGATATGTGAACGATTGAGAGAGGAGAGTGCAAAGCGAGCGAGTAGACTCTATAACGATCTCTCCTCCGATACGAGGAGAAGAGTGCATTCGTGACCCCTCTCTCTCTCTCTCTCTCGTGTCCTGTTGAATGGAATCTCTCTTAGCCCCTGATTCTGGCGAAAGAACGAAAGGAGGGATAAGAAAAAGAAGGAGAGAAATAAGAGAGGAGGTTGCGGTGAGCCGCAGCCTCTCTGGTGCAGTGACTGCAGCGTCTGTTGGGAGAGAAGGAGAGATGAGAAAGAAGGAAGGAAGGAAGGAAGGAAGGTAGGTATAGGAAGAAAGGAAGAAAAGGTGCGAGAGCCGCTCTGCTGGGGAGTCGCGAATCTCATGATCGCGAGAGAGCACGAGGTATTTTTCTCCCCCTCCCTTTTTCTACCAAAACCCCTCTTCTTCTTCTTCTTCGTCTTCGATGCCGCCACGTTGACTCGAACGCCTGCGATATCTCGACCAATCGAATCACGCTCTCGGCTCCGCCTTTTATCATTATTTTACTTGTTTTCCCTGTACTCCACCCTCATTGGATGACAGTCCTCAGAGGCCCCCCGCCGCTTACCTACCCGTTCATAGCAAAATAAGAATAATAAAGGTGAAAAAGATAATAAAAGAAAAAGTACGGCGCTCCCGTGACTCTGACAACTCGCGCTTTCTCTCTCTCCTTTTTCCTTCGCCTCCTCCTCCTCCTCCTCCTCTTTTTCCATCTCTCTTTTGCTCTTCCCTCTCCTACACCACGTGTGCTTTTTCCTCTCTTCTCGTGCACAATCCGTCGCCAATGTACCACGCTCCAGAGCTATCGCGCTATCTCCCTTGTCACGACGTCTGTATACAGACCATAATCCACGTTATATATCATATCGCATGTGTGTATACACACAACCACGCCATGTAACTCGCTTGAAATATACTCAAGATGGTTGTTACTCAGCTGAATTCGTCCCCTTACTCAACTAAGCATTTCAAGGGCTGACCATTAGCTGGTCTCACACAATAAGCCACATCCATTTTCAACATTTCATATTTTTGACTATTGCCTCAAAAGTTGCCACTGCCGTTTTTCCTGGGAACCCCAAAAGTCTTCGAACTCTTCAATCAGTACGTATGAAACACATTGTTGTTGAAGTTTTTAAACTTAAAGTTCGAGTCTACACGACGAAATCTGCACAATCATTATTTGACAGAATGCAATCGTTTTTTTGGCCCAAGATCGAGAAAATTCGAGGAAATTTTCTTTTTTCGCTTAACTGGATTGTCCGAGTGATTTTTATCCTAAAGATATTGGAATAAAATCGTTTAGAAGGTTTTACTCGTGAGATTCAAAATTTACGAAGAATGAATACGATTTTCTCGCTATGCATATGACAGTGAGATAAGATAATGGTAAGGGAGGCGGTACAGAACAGTGGAAAAGTCATATATGCGCTGCACGATCACAACGCGCGTGGTTCTTTCATTGCGCGCATTCCACCTCATTGTATGTATATCGGCCACGTTCGCGATTTTTGCGTGTTTTTTTTTTTTTTTCTTTTTTTTTTTACGCTTACGTATATATACACGATGCAGCAGCAGCAGCAGCAGACAATGTATATAAGAAGTCGCCGGGTCAAGAACGCACGAGCAAACATTGCATTGAATGCGCGATCCTGTTACATGCGCGACCGATTGAGCTACGAGAAATATTCGAACGACAGTCTTTATTCTGATAGTGTAATTTTTTTGTTGCCTAAAAATGCACGAAACAACAATGAAAATTTATCCATAAATCCTTAATGTCTCGATCATCTCTTTACCAAAACTTGTTCTTTTCTATTTCCTTTATTTGCAACGTGCACTGCGTGAAAACCGAAAATTTTCAGTGGAAGCAAATTTACAATTGCCGTTCTCAAAAAAACTAGCTTCAAATCTAAGAAATCCGCTTTGTAACAGACAGCAGTGTTGCATTATGCGTCAAAGAGTAAGAAAAGGAAAATAAAAAAAAGCAATCAAATACACACATTATCATCACAGCGGTATCTACATAACAGTTTCCGTACGTAGGAATAAAAACAGTGGGAAACAGACGTGTATCGTTAATAATTCTGAAAGAATAGTAATTGGGGGATAGTGAGAGGTTTCGGAAGTTCGGACGAATTGGATATAGCGATTTGTTGGAAAAGCAATATAGCTGGGACACCCTCGGTAGTACTGGTGATCGTTGGGTGGAGCGATCGGCGAGAAACTCTTGCAGAAGGAAGCGCGACGAGAGCATCAGCAGTAGCACCAGCAGCCAGCAGCCAGCAGCAGCAGGAGTACACCCTTTTCCCCAAAATTTGCATGAGGTATTAAAGCACGGTAGCTGGCTGGCGTTGATCCCTGGTGCGCGCGGGAGAGGGAATGGAGATAGTCGATGTTTGCCGACAGTGCGACTCTGTCGCCCGTTCGCGATCAAAGGATCCCTGTGCCCGATTCCTCTCCAATATATACATATGTCTATGTATTTATGTGTACGGGTGTGCGTGTGAGGGTAGCTATCACTCTCTTTTGACTTTAGTCGTTGCAAAGCTTCGTAGGAGCTTGCGGAAACTCGTTTGATGATTGTCGGTGCGACGATCCGTATGCCCTGACTCTGCCGAGCAACTTGACTCCTCCGTTACTTACCTTCCCGAAATTTTCTCTCGTCTATCACTATTCCGTTTACTCGCGTATAAGATACCCTCCCACGCAATCTCAAAGTTTTCCACCGTTCGTTTTCTCTCTTCATCTCCTTTCCTCTCTATTTTACTTTCCCTTTCTGTTCCAGCGTTTCAAAATAATCGTCCATACATATGTATATTCACGTAAGACAAGTTCATATATATAAATATATATCAACCAATGAATTTCCTCGTGATGATAAAACTTTTCTCCTCTTCGGTTCTCTTGCACCGCGTGAAATTCAAGTCGATCCTGAGATTTCCATTATTCATTCTTTCTTCTGTTGTGACTATTTCTGAATGAATGTTCACTGATTTTCACGAAAAGAGAGGGATGAAAAGTTTTTCTTAACTGTCAAGTGGCCCGATACCGACAAATATGTGTCTCTTTCGTCGCATTGTGAGAGCAAAAGGATTCAGATTTTTTTTTCACAACTAAGTATGTTCATGTAGTTCCGAATGTAGAGATAAAGAGAGAGAGAGAGAAAGATACGTGAGTAGAAAGAGATGAATAAGAGGTGTACATTTGACAAAGCAAATAAAAACATCGAGGCTATAAAGATCGAAAATTCTCATAAAGTATACGTATCACGTATGAATGGCTACATCTTGTTGATGTACCTCGCGAAAGGAACGACACGTTCGTTAATTTCGTAGTGTCGTTCTTTTCCTCTCTCCTCCCCCCCCCCCTCTTGCTCTCTCTCTCCCTGTCTCTCTGTCTTTCTGGTCAAATTAAATGATTAACGAATTCTGCGGTAGGCATTCATCAAACTCTTAATTAGCAAGAGAAGGTTTGAACGAGACGTGAGCACGTGCCTAAGCATCCTTCATCGGGTGAGTTCTCATCGTTCTCCATCTTCGAGATCAGAAAACAACAACAAACACACAAATATATATATCTATATGAATACATGCGCATTTATATGCAATTATATATCTATATGTACGGTAGCATCCACAGGGATGATAAAAAATCCATTGCAGAAAGACGAGACCAACTGATGCAAGGAGGATGAGTCGAATGGGTTTTCGAATGAAGAGCTGCTGCAGAAGCCACGCGCTCGCGAGCCACAGACTCGGTCATGTTGACCCTCTCTCTTCCTTTTTTATTCTTGCCCTTTTTAACTGGGCGATGAATGGGCCTAGGTCCCATATTTCTTATGCGATGCGTCGTCCCGACGGCATGCATCACTGCCAGCAGCTCTAAGCCGCTTTTTCCCTGGTCAACGAAACGGCAAAGAATACGCGATTACGCGCCTTGACATTCTCGGAATAATGCTATCCTCCTCCTACTACATATATATATATATATATATATATATATATATATATGTACAAATGTATAGATGGTCGTATCTACGTGCGTCATTTTGTGACTGTCCCTCATTCTTTTGAGTATAGGCCATTTCGGGACCTCCCTCGCTTTCTCTCTCGTCCGCTCCCTCATAAATGTGTAGACTACCTTTTCGTCTGTCTTTTTTTCTTTTTTTTTATATACTTCAAAACTTCTTGGTTTCTCTCATCATTCCGCGACGCACAGAACAACTCCGTTATAATGACATATAAAAAAGTAAAATAAAATTATGTCTCGTGTGATAGACGCGACTAGAGGTCGAAGATTTCGTTCAGCAGGAAACTGAGCTTTTGGCTAAATTGTCGACGATTTTATAACGCAAATTTAGGTGTTTTATCTTTACGTTTAAAATTAAACGAAAACTAGAAATACAAAGTTCACAGATTCTCCATTTTTTTAAACAAAGAGCACCGTGTATTCTTTTTTTTTAATTCTGTAAAAATCTTTGCAGTTAGGGACTGAACTTTTTATCAAAAAATTACGAAATTCGAGTATTTATTCATACGTCGTTTTTGTGGAATGAAAAAAATAATGAGCGATTTAATTTTTTTTTACATCTATCAATGTCCCAGAGCCATGTAGAACCAGGAACTGCAGTTTTTGTGATTAAAATGATAGTTTAATAATTGAAAAAAAAAAAACTGCAATAAATTATGTGGATGGACATCAGTCCCTGACTGTGGCTCAAAGGGTTAATCGGCACGAAAATGGATTCACAGGACTGAAAATACATCGAAACTAAATCGTTGGTCCAGAGTTGCTGTAACTTCTCTACATTCTCATATACAGCAAAAGAGAGGGTGAGAGAGTAGAGTTAGGGTGAGGAGGGTTGAAATTTGGAGAGCATGGTCAGGCAAAATGCAAAAAGCCGGAGGCTTGAATCTCACATTGCCTCTTGCCGTTTCTACTTCCTGCGCCCGTATAGTCCTGTTGCCTGGACTTCTCGGTCGGTCTCCCTTTCTCTCAGCGTTGCTCTCGTCGCGTTTTACAAATTATTCAATTAGCCTCCGCGAATTAAGATATACATATTCATCGTAGCTGAAACGCACACTGCTCGCGCGAGAGAGCATAGCTGTAGAAAGAGAAAGGGAGAAAGAGGGAGAGAGGGAATGAGATAGTCTCTCATCCCGGGAATATACAGCCGGATCTCTGTATAACCAACGGGCGGGTGCACACTGCATCAGCCGCATAAACAACTCGGGCGGACACGCGCGTTAGATGCTCTAACGGACGTTCTCCTCCCCCTCGTCATCCACCAATGTTCATCTCGTTTGTCCCTCGTGAGGCAGTGGCAGAAACCACGCGCATCTACCATACTTGTTCCCACTGGTATGGGTACGTACTTGCGGATCTACGAGCCATCGCTAAATTCTCATATATGTATGCAAAGATGTGTATGTATGTGTGTATTTACGGAACGAGATGCAAAACGCCGGAATTCCACGCTTCGTCGACAAACTTCTTTATTGTAGGCGGGAAAGAGATACGCGGAGGAAAAGAGTGAATCTAGTCTAGGATGCTATGCACTTTATGCTGCATTTATACTTTCAATGTTATACTTGTTTTTAATGCATACGTTTATTTGTAAACGTATGCAAATACAAAATTAAGTATAATTGGATATTATGTTTAAGGAAAGAAGATCAAAATCACGGGCGTTCATTTTTTTATACGTATATATATTAAAGTAATTTTGGTGGAGTCGATTTTTTTCGTTTTCCGTTGCTAACTCGTTGCTAAAAAAATGTGAGCCATTGGTTTTGCTAAAATTAAATTATTGTCGATTTGACCGTTGCTCTGTACGCTGCAATTTGCTGGAAATGTCACCGTTGGTTGATGCCACAAATTATTTATTTCTGTTATGAAACATGCGCGAATGATGTTTATTTCTGTGTACGATGTACTTTTTTTCGTCAAGGTATGTCGATCTGCTGCAGATGTACGGTTCGTCGTTTCGTTTAAAATACGTTTTCATTTGAAATGATGATTGAAATAAAGTCGGGCACGTACCCAGTGCATGTCATACATGTAATTTCGAATATTTCATTGCAGGTGCTTGATTTTTTCTACATTTTATAAATATGTCGTTGACATCTCGAGACAAATTACGAGAAGGATTGAAAAAAAATTGGAATCGATTACAATTTTCTTACGCGATCGTGTATGTAATGCGGGTTGGTTTTGTCAATGAAACGTAAAAAGACGTGCGTGACAAAGAGAGTGTATGCTCGTGGAAGTGAGGAAAATAATGAAAAATAAAGAAATACTAGTGGAGTTACGGGGGAACAAAACACAAACCGAGTTGGAATAAATATAAACCCTGTTGCAGTATGTGACTTTAAAACGCGACCGCCGGTCCAAGAAATGCACATATTAATTCGTATCGTTTAACGGTGGGCCGTTTATAAGAGAGCTTCTCTCATGAATACGCATCACTGTGTGCACGGAGTAGGAGAGAAGAGAGTGAGTGGGTAAAGAGATCGAAGGAAAGAATGAGAAAGAAAAAGACGGAGACTCGCTCGCACGACCGCCACGCGCTTGCACAAAAGACCAGTAGTAAATTGATGCAACCCGAAATAACTAGCTGTGTATGCTACAACATCTATAGCTATGCACGAACTCTTCGAGGATGCATTCCACTTGTGCATATCTGCATTATCATCCGACATCTACTTCATAACAAAAAGTTCATCAAAATGATTTCTCTCCGGCATACCCAACAGCTCGTTCATATTAAAAGGCGAAAATGAAATTGTTCGATTTTACCGACAGCGATGGGTGCGTGGTCGGTTTGTAACCTCGGCGATCTCCAAAGTTGAGCGGCCTGGGCGAGGTCAATACTCGGTCGTGTGATCTCTTACCGATGCATTCGATAGCCCATCAATCGCTGAGTGGGAGGCAGTTTTTTCAATGTTTCTGAAAGTGGTAACCAACTTAAAATCAGTACAAATATTGTCACCTCTATCGGCCACGTTTTTTTCCATCATTTCCCGGAACAGGAATCACTGGTTCTGTTTAAAAGTAACGAAAGAATACCCAATGGATTTGAAATTTTGCTCAGAATTAATTTCCACTATAGCCTTTTGAATAAGATTGACAAATAAGAGAATTCTAAATATGAATATTTCATTCATTCCATTTGAGTCAACAAGATACTGACTGGGTGAACGTTGAAGAAAAAAAAATTTGGAAATTTTTCAACATGGAAGTTAACGTCGCAAATCTGGTGTGTTATTGCCAGTGCAGAGTCTGGTCCTCGTAATTTTCAAGAGCCTATCTAATAATGGCGAAACGACACGAGTGTAGACGGTGCTATGTCGTATCTTTACATAAAAAGTGCTAATACCAGAAGGTGTTACGGCTATATTATGCGACATTTTTGGCCCTACGGTACCACGGAATTTCGACAAAATGAAGATGCTCGTCCACTCTAGGCTGGAGCAGAGAGAATTGCTAAGATTGGGTTGGAGAGTATTTCGTTTTCTGGCATCTCAACGTCGTGTAACATCGGCAGATGGCAGTGACGTTTTCCCTGTTGCTGTCCAAAAATGTAGCTGCCATATTGTAATAAGACTCGCCGTTTTTCGCTGAGTATTGTGCCACAAGACATATGCTGGAAAAAGCATAATGTTCAAATTCATTTGATTTCGTATTGCATTGGAATGTATGAACCGTAGCGTAAAACTGTACGAAATAAAAGAGCAAATAAAAGAGAAAAATTTATAATTAAATTGAACCTGGCTATTTTTTTTTTCCAATCAACCATATATAAATGTTGTGTATTACGTATACACATTTTTTATGAATAATTCATTGATTTGGATTGTCTGTTCTCTGTACGTTTTTTTCGTGAACTCATTTTAATATTTCCACGTGTATACGTGTAGAGCTAGAAAACGTTACAAGATTAGTCTCATCTTTCTTGTTTCTGGTGCCCTCTCAGAGACGAATGGAAAAGACGGCCCACCCATTACGAGACGAAGTTTACGAGGGACCCAGAAGGACTCATCTCGAGTGGCCATTTTACTTCTTTGTCCCTTCGTCCGGTGCTCCGTTTTTTCTCCTGTCGTGTTCACCACATAGCAAAAGCAGAAAATGCTCGAATTATTCGCTATAGCTGCGATAAATCGAAGACTCGCTGAATCTTCTTACTGCGGATCATTTTTATCGATCCTCCGAAAGCTTACACCGCGCGCTTGTGGACCGTGTTCTGTTCAAGATGGTTGTGTGTAGGAAAGGGGGAAGAGTAATTTTATTCCCATAGATTGCTCTCTTCCTCTCTCGTTATTCTTTCTTCCTCTGACGCTTTATCTTTGTGTGGAGTCATTGGTTTTGATGCTCAACCTTTCTTGATGCTTCGATACTGCTGTTAACTTCTTCTGAGAGAATTTTGCCGTCAGGTTTCTCCTGGCTTATCTATACTCTGCGCGCAGTGGTAAAACTGCTCGGAAACTTACGAGCCTTGACGACTCATTGTCAAGAATTTTTCCAACGTCCCTCTTAGACCGCGACTGCACGCGAGGATTGCAAAGGAAGTTTGTTAGTTGGTGTATAAATAATCGAGAGGCCCCCGCGGGAATAACAGTTTTACTGAAAAGTTATGTTGCGAACGCTTCTCCTGCTTCGTGCATTCGTGCATACTGCGTATTTGTGTGCATCTCGGTTCTTGTAATTAAAGCGGAAAATGAAAGAATAGAGCCGAAGAGCCATATGATCTAGAGAGAAAATATTGTAGCTCGTGGAGCGTTTTGCCACCGTAGACGAAGCCCTTTAATGTTATTCCTGCAATTCTGTATATACGAGAAAAGAGCATGCTGCATAAAGTGAGCTCGGTCTCGGTCTTAGCCTCACTTCTCAATTAACGCAATTACCTGCTCCCTCGCCTAATTACCTATCAAACGGAATTATTATTACGTATATACCACGCTGCACAACGCTCTAATGAACGTTATTAAGTGTTTTATGATTTTCCGATAAAACAAACTCCAACGCGCGAGAGGACAGAGATATGCAATCAAGTTTCCAGTCTCACCCTGTCGTCACACGTCACTGTACGTAGTTACGTTCAGGATATAATCTACCGTGTGTGTATTCTGACTATGGAATCGTGAATATGCATCAAGGAAAATGGATTTATTCGATACGTACAACGTGTTTGTTTTAAAAATAAACAATTTTCGCATACTTCCTTCTCGATGTACACATATTTCTCTTTTCAATAAAGCGGCCAATTTATCTCTGAGTTTATTTCAACATTCAAACATGCGATAAGTGACCCTTTAATTTCTAACTATAACACCAAACGAGCCATGAAAAATGATGCAACATTTAAAGAGACTTTTTTCAACAAGGTCAAGGAAGAATTCCCTTCGAACATAAAAATTATCTCATTTTATGCTTTTGGCTTGCTCCCTGTTAGGAACAGAGAATCTAAAATGATTCGAATTAAAATAAAAGGTGGAAAAACGCCGTTTGATCGTCTCCTTGATCTTGTCGCAGTGACGTGTAAATCGAGAAAAAAAAGAATTTCTTGAATAGCTCGTAAGAAAGACGAAGGAGGTTGATTGCCTTGCGATGGTTAAGAGAGATAACTGTGAGCGGAAGACGAGCATGCAATAGGCCACTCTTTTCGAGCCGGAAGTTATGTACGTTTTTTTCTTCTTCTTTCTTTTCGAAGAGATGAAACGATACTGAAGAGTTTCGTGTCATGAAGCGAAACGAGAGAGGTCGCGCACGATTATATACGTTGGTACGTCGTTTTCCGTCGCTCCTCTGTCGTCGGTTGAACACTTAAGAAGCCAAAAGCAGGTGAGATTTCGTATAGGCTCCACGATATATTCTTTCCTTTCTCTCTTTCTCCCTTTGAGATGGGGCACGCGCCTTTTCGCTGCCCCCAGGGCCAATATAATAAGCAGTTTTTAAACTTGCTACGGCGAATGTTTCTGTCTCGTTGTCCGTGACGACGATGTTTTCGTTTCTTCTTCCGCAAGCCCCTCGTGTCATCGTCACGGCCATACTGAGATAGCACTGTCACGGTCACTTTCACAGTTCTCGTCATCATTCTATGGCATTTTTGGGCCCATCGTTAATGTATCCTCGAGCGAGCACCGGCCAATTTGATAGATGGCCGATAGACCAACTCAGATAAGCTACCACCGCAGAGCCGCTGATGTTTATGGCCATGTGTTGGACATATATATAGCGAGTTACGTACGTTAATATAAATTCCCAACTCGAGAACGTATAGGCCAGTAGCGACAGGTGTATCTCTTCAGCGTGACCGGTAGAGTATGTGGACACGCGGTCGAACCGCATCCCCCCCTCATACATCCCTCAAAATATAGCGCAAACCAGCAGCTGATGACCATTGAACTCCGTCCACAGACTATCATTAACCTTGTCAACCACTCCTTTTTCTTTTATCCTTTCGCAATACGCGGCTATCGTCGGTTTCTTCGTTTCAATTAAAACATTGATTTAGATCGAACATGTATTGAAGAACTCTTTTTGATCTTTCTGTTGCTCTCTGCTAAGCTTCGCTAATACTGGATCTTTCTGTCAAGTATCTTTATGTCTCTAGTCTGCTCATATTTACCTAAATGCCTGTCTTTTACTTCTGGGTAGAATTCTCGGTGAATCCGTTCGTGCACTTCGTCCTGATGATTCTGAATTGTAATTCAGGACTCTCCTTTGCAGGACAATGCATAGTTTCGCGTGTCGCTTTGTTTTTTACGCGGCGAAGAGTCGTGGGCGAGCGAAGAGAAAAAGAAAGAGAGAAGGAAAAGAAGAGAAGAAAGAGAGAAAAGAGAAGGAAACCTGTGTCAGAGAATCCGCGTCGAGGAAACATCGTCGTCCCAAGAGTTTGCTCGTTTCTTCGTCGACTCTCTTTCTGTTGCGCTGTTTTTTTTTTTTTTTTTTAACTCTTCTCCTCGTCGTCGTCGTCGTCGACGTCGTTGTCGTCGTCCAACCGCTCTCGGACGTTCCGCCGCGTCACGTTCGCCTTCGGGTTCGTGCGTTTTTACCATCTTACTGATGTGCACGTATTCGCTTCGTGAGGGCCTCGCCCTCTTCGCGGACGGGACACATAGCTCTTTCTCCCTCTTTTACTCATACATCTGTCTTTCTCACTATTTCCATCTTTCTTGGATATACCTCTGTCTCTCTCTTTCTCTCGCTCTCTCTCTCTCTCTCCATCTCTCTCTTTGTTCGTCCAACTAATACGCACAAAGTTAACAAAAAATAACAATAAAATAAAAAGAAAAACATCTCGAAGGAAACACGAAAAAAGAACATTCGCTATACACACGTGGGGTCACGTATGTACGATTTATCGTACTTGAACGCTGTACCCGTCAGTTTGTGAGTTATCAATATAGGTAAATGTTGAAAGCGTGCGTTTGAATACACTTCCAGGTTTTTGGGCCTCGAAAAATATCGTTTTAAGCAAATTTGGACACTGAGCTTGTGGATTTCCGGAAATATTTCCTTGATTTTTGGATCGTTTTAACGAATAACTTAAATTACGATCAGCGATTCTAACTTGAGAAGACTTATACATAAACAGGAATTTTAGAGACAACGATCTTTCTCTCGTAAAGAAACAAATTGTTCCCCCACGACTTGATCTCTTTATAGAGAATTTAATACAAAGGTTTATCCATGGAAATATAAGTGTTCGTGGTTTGCAAATCCTGCGACAGCCACCTTTTTCTTTCCCACGGGAAAAATTGCTGTGCTGCCGTCGGTTGCCGGCGGGACCATCGCAGCTGGGAACGGTTGCGAGCAAAAGCGTGGAAAATGGAGGAATCTGTGAGGGAAACTCAGATTAAAACAAAAGAGACTGAGAATAGATTAATGTGTATGCATTTTCAGTATGTTATCATATCTTGAGCCTCACGCATGTGCATGGTTTATGGAAAAAGCAAAACATCGTATTTACAATTATTTGAATAACTCAGCTCGAATTTTAGAAAATTACTGATGATAATTCTCGGCATTTAGAAAATAAGGCTCGCGAGTTGATCTCTAAACTTGAATAATTTAAAAAATTGTTATTCTTGAGTCCTGAAAATTGCCAAAATGATGAAGGAGATCACTAAAAATTTCGATTATTTATTTTTACATAAATCCGTATGCAACGGGAGAAAATTCATTGTAAGAAGGAAAAAAAAAAACAGGTCGCGTAGGACTTAGGTTTTGAAGTCAAGACTTTTGTCCAGACAACGGGTTTCCGATGCCCGTTTGGTGTGCTCCACAGCCTCGTTGTTCGCCGACGTTGAGTGACCATCGCCGTTGATCGTGTCCTCTTCGTTCTCGTTGTCGCCACCGGTTCGAAGCAGACCGGACATTCACAGTTCTTCGTAGCTTCTTACTTCTTACTTCAACCTCTTATATATCTCACGTACACATATACTATGACGAAGAAGACGAGTGACGAACGGATTATATCCTCGTGGTTGGGCATGTACGTGAGGTGTACGATCTACGTGATCCACGTCGTTTGGGCATGGGTGCTCGAACATTTACGACCTTGTGGTCTTTTTGAGAATTATCCTGGTTACGGCAATGTAACGTTATACGTATTAAAAAAAAAAAAAGCATTGTCTGCACGCAACTATTTTTATCATCTATAATTCTCTATTCGGAATATTTCCATCTATTCACAGAAATTTAACTCATGATTCGAATACTGCTAATTGCTCCTGCGGTAACGAATAATGAAATTACTTTATTTTTGTTTCGTTCCCAATCTCTCAGGCTGAGGTATTCATTGAAATTTCGATTGAAATTACCTACAACGTCATTTTCGATGGTTTCTCAAGTTTTCTTCCAAACAAACTACTGTACATCGTTTTCCATCGACTTGGCCTCAAGTCTCGACGTTCTATACTATTTCGGTTCGATTCGTCATTGTTTTTAGCGTTCATAGCGTCCAGAGAGTGACTATCGGCTGTCGACGAAGAGACGATAAGAATAGAATTGTACGTGATCCCCTGTTGAAGCGTATACCCGTGTCTCCACATCGACGGAGCTCGACGTGACACGAATTTTTGATAAGACTAACCACAAATATGTACACACATATACAAAGCGATGCCTATACACGAGAGAGTCTCGAAGCTAAAAGATTTTCGGTTCAAACCTTTCACGAATGTATCCTCAATGTTTTATTTATGAGCTCGCATCGAAAAATTGTTCCAAAGGATTAATTAATTGTAACTTCGCGCGTAATCATTCGTTTAATTTGACAAAATGTTGTGTTTTCTTGGAAAATTCGATTTATTTGATTGGTGCTACTGGAAAAATGTATTTTCGATTACTTTATATCATTCAGCGGAAACTAAATTCTCCCTCATATTTATTTCTCTCAAGAATATTCACGATTTACAATTCATTCAAATTTATTCGGAATAGTTAATTATTATTCACTATTATTTTTCGTTGAAAAGCGAATAAATATAGAGTTTTCCTATTTGAAAACGGTCGCCACATCAATTCTCGCAAAATCATGAAAATAGAGGAAAAGCTTTTGCCTCTGGTTTATGAGGCTGAGAACAATCGACGTGTTTTCTCATTCGTTCAGAAGAGCGTGTATATGTTTATATACGATAAAGCATGAAGCTTCGAGCCCCAGAGATCGAGCGTACAAACCAACGAATGGACAGAAACGACAGAACAGGATTGTCACGTCACCGATTCCCACGATACGGCCACAAGTGGCCAAAAAAAAGTCGGTTCGCGAGTACGAGCATTGAGCTCGTGTGGTGCTGTTACTGTCTCGTCAGCAAATGGTCTCCTTGTTTCGTTCCGTTCCGATACTAATGTGTAACCGAAAATTCCCACCTCCCATGTAAATTTACATAAATGTGAATATATGCTTCCATTCGATTCGATCAAACACATTGCAGCCACCTTTAAGGATTATCATTTTTTTGACATACTATAGCAACATAGTCTCAAAGTAAAATGAATAAATTTCATGTTTGAAATCATTTCGTAATAAAAACTAAGAATTATTTTCTTAAAAACAAATACATTTTTTCTTCAAAATTCATCATCTGTGAGTAAATCTTAAGGAAATAATTTCAATTCCTCCCTTTTTTTCTCAAAACATTACTGCGCCGATTATCCCGTCTAAAAAGGCAAAATAAAAAAAAACGGAAAAAAAATGCATCTACATTTCTTTAGTCGGGTGAATGAATCGCGCGTGTTGCTCTCCGAAAGCGTTGTATCGAAAAATCGCGGATATCGCACCTCTTTATCCGCGTGGATAGCGCATAAATTTAAGGAGGCAGGAACTTTGCAAGTATAAGTAGACCGCAAGTGGCGCGGTAGTTTAGCTGCTCGAGAATTAGCGGCACGTGGTTCTTTCTTTAGGTGTGTGAATATACGTAAGATCCCACCTAAGTGTATTATTATATATACATACAAATGTTCATATGTGTATGAGTGAGTGTACAGCAAGCTATGTATGCAAGAAGTACCGCCTACCTTGCTGAGTAAAAGGGACGCAACGAAAGAGAGCAAACAGATAGAGTTACTACGTATACATCATACATGCACACGCAGATAAACGTGTGTATACATTCATGTCAAGAATCGCCTTATATTTGCTCACAAGTACTTTGGCATCGCCGACGTAATTACATATGCCGAGCTGTGCTTTTGAATCTCGCGCATCTACACATCCACGTATATTGACGATCAAAATATACAGAAAACGATAATACGCAACGAAAAAGGCTTATTGAAGTAATTATAAACGTAAAATCCGTTCAGTTACGCCCTTTTGTCTCTCAATTTCAAATGATATCCGTGTAGGTCTGTGTGTATGAGAGATTACTATACGAGACTTGGTGAAAAAAAATCATCCAGTCATCCACAATCGTGTCATGTTTAATGTATTCGGAGCGATCTGTGCCTCCCGCGGACAATAGCTATATGGGCGCGTCCACCCACCTACGCTTTATTTTTATTTCGTCTTTCGTTTTTCCTTTTCATATTATTATTTTTTATCCTTTTGTTGGATTTAATATCGCAAGTCTCGGGACACGTGGATCCGTAGGACGATTTTATTCATCGTAGAGTTCTTTTTGAGAGTTCGTTATAAAGAAAAAGGGTGATTTAAAGAATCGGTAATTGATTGAGTCCTTTATGGTGTTGTTGAAAACGTGGTTTTTTATTTCAAACTTTGTTAAATCGGTCAATTTTTTTTTTTTTGCTCTGTGAATGATTTCATTACTTTTCTCTTACGTTTTTCTTTGAAATTTCTCCCTTTCTTCGCAGTCCAGTTGCTTTAATCCATTCGAGGATATACTCCAAAAAGAAAAAAAAAATGTTTGTGTACGTATAAAATAAAAAGCCCTTTCACTCCGAGCCAGCACTTAATGCCCTTTTATTTCTCCTTATTTGTTTTTTTTTTTTTTTTTTTTCGTTTCTTTTTCTTGTGATTCATCGTAGCACTTTTGGGGTCTCGTCTCTTCCGCTCGTTAGCCGACGTAGCGAGGCTTATGCTAATATTAAGCAGCACCACCCCACAGTTGATTCCTTCCTCTAAAGCTATTAGACGATCATCTCGGATTATCCGACAATTCCAGGTTTACGCGAGCCTCGCGACTTTTCAAAGTTTTTCCGGTGCTCCTCTTTTCATGAGGCCCCATAGTTACAGATAGTACTGTCTTTTTTCCAAGTTGATATTGTACTTATGGCTTTCAAGAGGGAGAAGTAAACATCCGGTACAACATTAAGATAATAAACAATTATAATCAAAAGTGGAGATGGAAGTAAAATTGACTTTTAGATTAATGTTCAATAATTGAAAATAAAAGTACAGGTTAGGTCGGAGACATGAAATGAAAAGTGTGGGAACCAGGCTGATTAATTAGGGGAAACCATTTTTTTCTGTTCCATGGACTCGCTCCATTTTAGGAGTCGTTTACGAGCGAAAAAAAAATATTACGGTGAATGTTTCGCCGATAAAAAATTCCCATAGATCACTGATATTTATTTATTGTCTTTTTTCAGAAAGTAATTCAAAAAATGTTATATGTAACGATAAATCTTATTGCACCATTTTTTCCATTTACTCAAAACCCCTTTGAAACTCATTTTTTTAAAAAGTGGAAATCCAAATGTCTTTTCCAAGGTAGAAAAAATGATTCTCAAAGCTTTTCCTCAATAATTTAACTTTGAGAAAAATTTGAGCGTCGATTCCAGTATTTTTGTATTGAGATATATTCACACTGCTGAAAGACATAAAAAAGGTGGTGACATTTGGTTGGTAGGTCATAATTTTTTTCGTGTTGGACAAAAGTGTTGTTTTCAATGTTCTCTTCGTTGTACATATGGTATAGAGTCTCGAAGTAAACGAGTGTTGATGTACTCGTTGATTTATACTTCCGACAGGAGTAACGAGTCTGCACAAGTTGTTTGGTCCCAGCGGGACATCACGAACTTTTCACCCGTAAGACGTGACTCTCTACATCACAAAACTGTGCGAGTTCCTTTGAAAAGGACGCAATTGATTCCAGCAAACCTTTTTGCTTGAAATCACGAATGGAAAACCTTTTTTGCACATTACGAGAAATCGATTTTACATTTTGAACCTTCAAAATGATAGTTTTTTTTTTTCATTCAATCCTATTGATTTGCAGGATCTTCAATTAATTGTGAATGGGAAAAATGTTGAACGATAAATATTAACCTTTGAACAGTCGAATAAAAGTTCGATCGATTGTTTTTTCCATCCTGATGATCATGTTCAATATCCATAAGCATAAGAGACATCGATTCAATGTGCTTTTTAATTAACGTTTTATTTACGGAAAAGATTTGTCGGACGAACCAGTCAGAGAGCGTCTGGGCCGGAGGTTAGGCGCGAGATTTTGATCTCGATGTGAATATCCTGTCAGGGCGGTTAGTCGCGCAGGAAGGAAACTGTGAATCGCGTGCGTAAGAAGTTAGAGATAGATATAGGCGAGAGGAAGAGATTTATTCAACGAGGTTGCAGTCAGCCTAGACCTCTGTCCCCCTCGGAGATGCTCACTCGGAGATAGAGTGCTGACGAAGCTGCCGAGAGAGCACAAACGCAGTTTCTTCTCTGGACTCTCAATGAAAGAGAGAACTGACAACTCCCGTAGGTGCACGCACAAGACATTTAAATTAAACATATACGGCATGGTGAAATGAATTAAAGATGGAAAAAACAGTCTACATCCGGTTGAAGAAGACGAAAAAAAATCGGACCTCGTTGGTAGTAATGTAATACTTTGAGTTTCGTTAAAAATGAAAAGTTACACGAAAATTAGAATATAACAAAACCCATAAGATTGCATTGATAAATATTCCATTAGAACTTCAGGAATCCCTAAAGAATTGCTCCTTTTTTTTTTAAAGAGAAATCATTCTTGTTGATTTACCTGCAATTTTTCTGCAACGAAATCTTTATCATTAAATGAACGCTTCCGGTCTGGCGTAGAATGATCACTTACGTTCGCGAAAAATGTCCATAGGGAAGAAAATTGGACAAAAAAATAAAGGATAATACAGTTGAACAAACGATGTTCCCCGGCCAACTGTTTACAAGAAAATGAGAACGAAAGATTTTTCACAAGACCAATAATTTCTCTTACCGTTCACAAGATCTTACACATGCGTGCGAGTATGAGAATGGAATTGAGGAAACGCGTTTCGATGAAAAATCACTGTTGTGTGACACGCCAAGAAACCGAACACACTCATGTTGACGACAAAGTAAGAATATAATGTGCCACTGATGCTGTGTGTCGAAAAGGTGGATCGAATCTCGTGGACCGCGTGCCCGTCCAGAGAAGCTTCGGACGTGCTTTTTTGCTGATGATCGCGGTCCCCGTGTCTTTTATTTGGGCCAGACAGGAATTCGGCTAAATGCATTGATTAAACTGCTAACATGGCTCGGACTGCCGGTGGGCCACCTCACCACCGCGTATTCGACAACTTCGCCAGAGCCCTCCGTCAGTCTCACTTTTTATGTACCTTGTTCTTGCAATCGGCTCGGCTCTCTCATATCCTCTGTGTCACTCTCGTTTCGGAGCTCTGACCAAAGGTTAGAGATAAAATTTGTATTTTTTTCGATGGGGAGATAAAAATTGGACAAGCGAATATACGAAAAAGTTAGATTCGCCAAAAACCAACGGAATAAAAAATGATGAATTAATATCACTTTAATTGTCTAATAATAACAAACAGATAGTCAAATATTTACTCGATACTTCATTGATGAGCGTTATTATCTGACGAAACACTACAATTCCTGAGCGGTCAAAAAAAAAAGAAAAAAGCTTTAATTCTTGTCCAAGCGATTTTTCTGATAACCCAGTCAAATTTGTTATTCAATTCGATTAATCATAGAAAATTCAGCATGTCCACCATTTTTTTGAGTTATAGAAATTTGTGAATGCCAATTATGGTGAATATTATTGTAACATCGTAAAGGAAAGATAAAAAATAGAATGGAAAATTTTGCAAAGAGGTGGTTTCATATAGTGAGGCCACCCGAGTTCGTCTCTCGTTTTGAAAGCAAAGCACGACGTGAGTTTGGCATGCATCGCTCACTCCTCTCTTCGGCCACAGCGCCAAGCAGCCATCTATGGAATCACCCGGATGATTAATGGCATGTGCCCCCCGACTAGGGAGGTTTTCCCCGCGTGACGGGGACCACGCGAGAGAGTCTCGCTCCCCCGTAACGTTCGAGTCTTCGTAACAGCCACAATAACGGAGTCCAGACAGACATCCATATCGTTATATATATGTATATATATATAAGGATGTAACTATGAGCCTGCAATGGGGCAGAGATCTCCAGCGAGTGCATTCTCTCATCGACAGACGCGTAAAAAACTTCTCGCGATGCTCGCGAACGCAACTCTCTCCGTCTTTTTCTCTCTTTCTCTTCCTCTGTCTCTCGTTTGGCATGTTTTGGTGCACGCGGTCATGCATTCGTCCTGTCGACAAACACAGTTCTGAAGACTCTTCGGTGCGATCTTTTCACGTTTCTTCTTTTTCCAATATACTTGTATATATATCCAACGAATGAGCTAAACTAATAATGCTATATATTTTATGCCATCGGTATGCGTAATATGCACCCCATGCCCAAATGACCGATGAGATCGTAATTTGACACAATATAATTCTCTTTTCTTCAGCCCGTTGAAGGGGAGGAAAAAAAACAAAATGGTGCACTAAATTTGGAACGCAGTTCATTCCAGGTGAGCGAATGAATAGCTGGACAATATAATTTAATCGACAATAATGAGCATATTTTTGAATCTGAAAGCCTTTGCAGGTCACTGCAATGTTCTGTTTTTGTAAAATTCAGCAAATCAATTATCCTCGAAATCAGCGTAAAACATCATTTTATTCGTTCGAATATAGTCGCAGCTCTACTGCAAAATGATAAAACCGTGGCAATAATAATAGAGAAATAAGTCGGCACGGAAAGGAAGAGACAAAAGGAGGATGAGCCAGTAGAGGCGACTCGGGTGAATTTGGATTGCATGTCATAAAACACTAAGAACTGTGGCAGCCACAGTGTAGAATGGCCAAAAGAAGGTTCAGGCATCTCTCTTTTTTAACGAGAGAGAGGGAAGGAGGGAGAGAGAAAGAGAGAGAGAGAGAGAGAGCAAAAGGCGATAGCGGTGATTCTCATGAAAATGCGCAATATCTTCCGTGATCAGGTATTATTACCGGTTTGATTGGAGGCTGAAAAGGAAGGGGGGATTTTGATCCGAGCTAGGTTACGAGGCGGTCGACGCCGTACAATTGCAAAACGAAAGCGACTAAAACCGACGAGATAACCCTCTCGTGTGCTTTCGCTCTTAAATTTTGTCCGGTAGCTCCAATCGTCGTAACTTTTCACTGTGTTCTACACGTAAAATGTTATCTATCTATATATTATTTGTGACGAGCCCAACGCCACAAAGTTCCGCATTATTGCCGTGGGAATAAACGTGATTTCTTTTGTCGACTTTGAACAATTTCGAACGACTTGTCGCCATGCGACGCTTGCTGTCTCTCCAGACATGTTTCTATTGCGCGGGCAAGATATCAATTTTTCATGGCAATTATAGCTTTGACGATCCACTGAATCTTCTTATCACAATTCCGAGTTAACAACCCCGTTAAGATAAGAAAACTAAATTCGTTTAATCAACTCGATCGCAGGTGTCTGGAAGACACCGTTTATCATCATTTTTAATGAACACTTCTTCGGTCACCATCAATATTTCGATGCTCGAAAAGTTTTCTGGAAAACTAATAATTACATTTTATAAACAATCGAGTCGCTAGTAATTGAATCAAATAGTAATATCCGACAATTGGAAATGAAATTCATGCAAGTCTACCATTGATTTTCAGTTAAATTTGACCTGGATAAGGTTCCTTAGCATAAAATATCTTTAATTACCAATCGAAATTACGTTAGCGTGCATTTTTTTTTTGCTGCAGCATATATATTACGATTTCTTTACACTTGGGACGATTAGGGCAATTAAAATTAGAGACGTAGGGCCTGAAGGTATTGTATACGTGTTTACGAGTTGTGTATACATGAGAGAGACGGGCGCCAGGAGAAGTTATAACTCGAGTCTTATAGGTGCTATGTAGGATCATCGACTCTCTTGGGCCCGCATTGCGGAATGAGTAACATACAATAGCAGCGTATGCAGCTGCATCGCCCCTCTCCCCCGTTTCTTCTTCTCCAACCCCCCGTTCAATCCACGTGGATAAATTCCTCAGCGTTATATCAGCGTTGAATTGCCTTAATAATTTCTACAGCACGCGAGGTCAGGTTCATAATGAATAATAACGGTACGCGTTTTCTGCTAGCTTAAGTATTGAAACTAAAGCTTCAAGTGTTTAACCAAAGAAATACAGTTTAGTGAGATTAAACGTGTGAAATTAAAAAAAAATTAATCGATTAGCGGTGAACCATGCGGGTTGATCATAATAAATGGCTTGCCATTAATAAAATTTATATCCATTTAATTATCATATGATATTAATTCGCGTTCGTTGCTGGGTGTTTCCTATATTTTTATCTATTTAACTCTGAGTGATTGATTAGCACAGTTTTAAATCATTTTTTGATCCTAATTTTTTCGGTTTTGGTATTTGTTCTTAAGAATAAGAACTAATGCGCGATATTCATAATGGTGGATGATTTTGTTTACACGGATAAGTAAACGTTCAACAGTTGAACATTTTTTTGGAAAAAATATATAGGCTTCAAGAGTTCATCACATGGTTTCTGTGAAAGGGAACGTTCAGTAACCTCTTTGATTCATAATTTTCTCATTTTTTAGTTTGGTAACTTGTGTTGAAGTTACGTGACGGTTGAAAATTGTTTATAGAGTTAAAATGTGCGTCGTAAAATTCGCAAAGAAGCATGTGTGTGTCGAGTGAATTGAATCGTCATAGTCAATGGTGTCAACGTTCCTGTCGGAGAGCATTGTGCTTTCAGCCACCCTCGGCAAATGAAATTGTTCGTCTAATTTGAACTAGCCTGGGCTGGGCTTTAAAATGATGGAAGGTCCCTCAGGAATTCAAGCGGGAAGGGCTGGTTTATGGGATCTAGAGAGTCAGGCTCAATGAAGCCTCGTGGTCTTGATAGATCGACAGGCTGATCACAAACGGACTGACATCGTTCTAATTTAAATTCCATTATAAAAAATTTTCTGGTCTAATAATTTTCCAATGGCAAGAGAACTAAATTTATTTTTCACATTCACCTCGTACAAGTTTCAAATAACGTATATTGAAGAAAACCACACATTTTTGGATGAAGAAACTGTTAAAAATTCGTCAACAAAATGTGACAAAAGGAAACTCGAATGATTATCATGATTATTTCAGTTGAAATAATTTACACTCTATATCGATGAATTTGACATGCGTCATTAATACAACATTGGCGACGGGGGAACAACAATTCGAAGGTTATAAATTTGAGAAATTTGTACAATATGTAGTTGATACAAGTATTCAAAAAAGGTAACGATAAGTAATGAACGAAAGAAAAGAGAAAAGATACAGAGACAGATAGAGGAAGACATGGAAACAAACGGCAGGTGGTATAAAAGGAAGCCGTGGCTATTCGTCGGATCGGTGGTTCTCGCGCGCGCGTTAATTATCCCATTATAGCCGGGAAATAGCTTCCGCGAGTCCCGAAGCGTTCGCGTTAAGACAGCGATCTTGTCGACCTAGCCCGGGAAGAAAAAGGGTAGCAAGACAGAGGGACTAAGAGAATCTTTCGCCACAAGATGCAAAATTGGTGATATCGTTGTTTTATAAGTGGTCACACGTTTCTAATGATATTACTTTCTTTATTTTTTATTCGAAAACTGGGCCAAAGTCGAATATAATGTTGAGCCATTTTCAAACCTTTCAATTTTACAGACAGAAAAATTATTCTACAACGTTAAATTTCGGAGATTCGAGAAAAATTGTAACATGTTTGGAAAGAATTTGATTCGATCACTGAGGTTTGCAATCCGTCGGATAGTGAAATTTGATCGCTTGGCTTTTAGGAGCAGTTGAAAGTTGGTGTAAAAATTTGTTTGGTTTTTGTAGGATCGGGTGAATGGAAGTATAAAGGCGTGAGTAAAATCGAGCTAATAAAGCAGTTAGGCAGCTAAAAGGGGCTATTTCAATAAAATAGTCCCATGGGCGTCGATTTCACCCTCCGTACTGTAGCATCGTAGCTATATATGGCGAGAGTGAATATGGTACCGCTGGTTTTGCTGGTGCATGATTAAAACTAGCAGCCTCTCTCGCCGCTTCTATGCCACGAGGGTACGCCGCGGGGGGCTGATTGTCGTCGGGGGGGTTGAATGCGTGAGCAAATGCGTCGAAACGCTCACCCTGTCATTACGTCGTTACCCTCTCTTTCTCTCCAATCCAACCTAATTTATTGAGATGTCCTCATTGCCGAATTTCTCTGCTCGTCAGTCCCTCGTAAAACCTTAATCTTCTCGTTCATCACATTCTCGTCTGACTCCTATCCACAAGCTTCCATATTAGATCCGTACAGATCTATCTAATATGAGAAACACGTGCGTGAATTCCTGTCATGCCATTTTTGCGCTCTCCGAACATCTCAATGATTTATCGAAGAATTTTCAAATTGGTGAAGTAAAGGATTGACAGTTTTGTCTTCAGCGATGTTATAAAGCTTAAGAAATAAACGATGAATAATTCAAAATCGTTTATATTGATGGCGCAATGGAAAAATTGTGCGCCGACCTCGTGCTTACTAGATGGCCCACATTTCATGTCCACGGAGACCCTCATCTGAGTTATTTTTGCGTTCATTTTAATTAAATTATTACATTTTTTTAGAGAAAAAGACTGCGACGAAAAAAAAAAACAAATTCAACCGTTTCTACATCGTGATACCGTGGAATTATAAATAATTAGTAAAAAGAAAAAAATTAACATTTATTCAAACGTTTCAGTGTTTACTACTGAGGTAGTTTGAATATTTGCCCTTCCTCAACAAACACAATAATGTCAGATTTAACAGAAATTTTCCGTCAACTTAAAATTGCTCCATTTCAAGTCCATTAGAATGAAACAAAAAAAAAAGTAATATGTTATTCAAAGAAACTGAGAAAATAGTTAGCTCGTAAAAAGCGATAAGCAGTTCGTTCGAGCGTGACAGTCACGAAATAAGTCGCACGTCAACGCAAACTTGACGATAAGCAAATCATGGTGAATATATTTATTTATCCGATATTCGCATACGTTGATAAGTGTGACGAGTACAAATACATTTCGTTTCGGTTGAATTTTGCGTGTTACAGTTACACTTTCATTGTCGTGAGAAAAAGAAAATGATTTTTATAATCCCAAGCCAAAATTACTGTTTTCTCTTCAATTAAATAATGATTCAGATCATCTATTTGTTTGGTGGCGTCCATAAGCGTAATTATTGTGACGTAAAACCGTACAATCGTATAGGATTCCGTGAACGTTGACGGAATGGACTTATTCGCGATTACAAATCACACACGATGACTTTTTTATGCACAAAAACAATAGCCACCTCTCGCCTCGTACAGTAACAACACAATCTGCATTGATGATGTAACTTTTAACTCGGATATTGACACCTTTAACCTCCACGACGTTCGGAGGAGCATTTGCAATTAAGTGTTGAGCTGAGTTGCGATGTTTTAACTGTATTTTTCGATCGTAGATACAGTTACTAGTAATTTAGATTTTCTGCTATCTGGGGCGAGTTATTTTTTGCATTTCTAAACATGGTTTTATCATATTACAATGTTTTATTCTAAGGACGGAGTAAAAAATTCATTGACCAATTGAAAACGCATACGGAACGAAAAAAATTCTCTAAAAAGTTTATGTAGAAAGTATCTCCACGATCGTAGGTGCAAAAGTAATAAAATAAAATTGCAATCTTGATATGGATAGAAAATAATGATTGTTAAAAGAACACGTATAGCTCGTATGTTCGCAGTTTTTTCTCTTCACGGCGCGAAATGATTGAAAATTCCGAGGTCTCCCTAGATTTAATGACACTTTTATCGTAAAGTCTGATGGCGCACGCAGTTTTCTTTTTTCACTATCGTCCAATTTATTCCCATTTCACCCCGACCTACATGCGGAGTAATTTTTCCCTCTGGCGTGTTACCTCAATTAACGGCCGCCGTCGGCTCTACACGGGCTATTATAAACCTTGGTAGGTTATACTTTACCGACGGACCACGTACGTATTGGTGGTACGTGTTAAAATGCCTTGTAACCTGGGAACCGTGTTACACGTATGCCATATATACTCTAGAGGGCGAAACAAATGCGATTGTGGCGTGTTCTTGAGGCGACCGTTGTACTTTACTCGTTGTTTTGCGGATGGCTGAAATTTCCTTATTTTATTTATTTCTTTCGGTCATTATTTATCGTGGTCTTATATTTTTTCTTCCATTCATATTCACCCAGAATAATTAATTTCCTCGTTTAAAAATGGCGTTTGATTGAAGATATTATACGTTAATAGTTTCTTTATGGGCTCACGTCATCGATGGTTAAAAATGTCTCTTGTTCAGGTCAATTTCTACTACGATTATTGATAGATCAACAGCAGTCCATAAATTCTGCTTCTATCCTACAAACAGTTCCACGGTATAACGAATCCTCTAGATTAAATAATAATCGATAAAGATAGAATCTTTTAGATAAAATTTCTCACGGTGTCACATCTCTTAACAACATTTCAAAAATCTCGAAGATCTCGTGACGTTTTCTGGAGCATTGTAAGCTTCATACGAGCAATCACAGGCAATTAAGTGGGTCGTCCATAGGGACCAGTGAAAGAGCGGTGAAAGGAAAATGGTGGCAAAAAAGGGATAGTCGGTGTGATTGGCTGGCAAGTGGCAATGACACGTTATAACTTATAAGCACGATAATAATAAAAATAATGATAATAACAAGGGTGCGGGGTATGTGGCTTAACGCATCGCGTGCGACAGCGAATCGCGGGGAATCGTGGGCCGTCTCCTTGACAAGCGGCTGTTTAATTGGCGTTGAAACCAACGGTGTGACGGGAACAGCATAGCGTGGCGTCGCCCGAATGCCTGAATGCTTGAATCCCGGCCTAAGTCAGAGCCTTCTACTGTATATTAGTATACTTAGGGAACGCCATTGCGAGTTCATATTTATATATATACATATATTTACAACACATACGTGTATTTATATATATTTGTGTTGTACGACGAGGAACAGCCCGGTAATTACCTTCGGCACGCAATTCCCTACTCCTTTCTGCAAGTGTATATACATACATACGATTTCTATATACTCTGGGTACATACTCACTATCTAAATTTCATACATCATGCGAGCAACGTGTACCCCGTACTTGTATTAGTCATATGGAAACTCATATTTCTTTGTACCGGAGAATGCGTAGGGATTTTTTCTATTTCAAACGTCACGTGACATCCGCCTTGAAGATCGTAAACCGATTATCGTCTTTTCGTCTCGGAATGAAATCAACAACACGTATGTGCTGCTATTATATAGGACCCTTGGTACCAAATTTGACAGTTTGCCTTAAAGCGTTGACAATAGCTGATGAATTGTAATCTTGAATGTAATATTCATAGTTGCACTAAATATTTATTTGATGAAATGCAAAGGAATTTGTGTTGTTTTGTATAAATAAAAATCCAATAGGTATATACATTTATTTGGTAGATCTAATAGATTTTGTTTCAGCGTAATAAAATGAATCAGTTATTTAAACTCTTTTATTTTATTCTCAGTGTGGGCAAAGTTTCTTCTGACACTTTGTAAATATTAATGAAACTGATGTTATTCGTTGATTCGTATTTCAAGTAAAGTTGTCACAAACAGTGTTTCAGTAGTGCATATGAAACAAAAGTTTAAGACGAAATGCAATAAGAGAGAGTCTATTTATTTACGAAAAATCTAATACAAGTTCCGTCAATTTCTGTTATCTGACGTGTGATGTTGATACTAGCCTCACGAGAGCATTTTTTGTGAGAAGGTCGAAAATTTTGAATGTTTGGTTTTTGAGATATAGTGAAAAAAATGAAGTATAAGCTCTGTGTATTTTAGATATTTCTCGAAACTCTAAACTTCGTACGAGACATTTTTCGCAAAATTAAGCAGGGAGTTATCTTTTGAAGATGTTTGCGACGAGAGTACTACGTTAAGCCAGTGAACATGATTATTTCTCGTTTATCCAACGGAGCGCACTTTTGGAAACTTTTTTCGTTTTCCATAAGATGGTACGTGCTAAAGTCTCAGTGCGGACACGGTGGTAATACGTAACGCGGTACTTGTAACGGTCCCGACGCGAGGTTTTATCCCCGTTGGAGATCTCGGTGGAGTATAGATCTCTCGTTGAGTCTATTAATTACCTTTACTTAGCGGGGTTTTGCCACGAGCATCCTCTCAGTTCCTGCGGAACCAGCAGCAATGACAGAACAGAGAGGTGAGAAAGAGAAAGAGAAAGAAAGAGTGAGAGAGTGAGTGAGAGGAAAAGATCTGTGTGAGCTTGTGGGGTAAAAGCCACTTAGAGCGAGAGTGTATAAAGCAGGCACACCCCTCGATTCTCTGCTCTCGTTTTTCCGAGTATAAACGAACGAACGAACAACAGACGGGTCCTCACCGTCGGATAGAAGTAAACGCGGATGTGAGCGGAGGGAGAACGACAAACACGAGAGAAAAAAGAGGGACCGAGAGAATGAGAGAGAGTGGGGAATATTTAAAAAGTAATATCAATTACATTTGCATATTCACCAGGCATCCGTGGGCCGAAACGAGGCGAGTGAGCGAGCCGCCAGCTTGCTTTTCAGCCCACCTCGAACCCGAGTTACCCCCGCGGGG
The DNA here is from genome assembly GCA_013761285.1 of Campoletis sonorensis. Lineage (NCBI taxonomy): Eukaryota > Metazoa > Arthropoda > Insecta > Hymenoptera > Ichneumonidae > Campoletis > Campoletis sonorensis. The sequence continues at coordinate 5,965,139 of JACEOJ010000079.1, forward strand.
GTTGCTTTTCACCCTCGCTCTGTCTATCTCTCTCTTTCTCTCTGTGCTTGTCACCGTTCGTTGCGAAATATACTCTATCGCTCAACCGCCTCTATTTCCGCTCTCTGTACACATAATACTCGTACTACACGGATAAAACCCTAGCAACGAGGTAGAATCCACGAAATTTTCATTTACCCTCTAGCTTACATTTTGTTATAAAAAGTATTATTTACGTGGAAATCTTCATACACTTATGTGCTTATATGCAATGAAAGCTTTTACGGTATAAAATAATTGCGATGCTGTAACGTGTTTGTCGTTCTATGAAAATGCTTGTTTTCGCGGATTTTACGTAACTGAATGTGTGATAAGCAAAGAAGGGAGTTTCATAGAGAGGCAGAGAGTTCGTAAACGGTATTTACAATGTCTGGACAGTACGGCGCCCAAAAACGTACACGGCAATTCGTGATATACTGATAATATTTTACCTCTTCGCTAAGGAATTTTTCTTTCTGCCGCCCTCACCCACAAGTTTCACCGGGCTTGACTTGCTTTCGTCTTCACGGGGCTCACGGAATGCGAAATTTACTATTGTCCTCGTTCACGATTGTTACTTTCGGGAGATCAACGATTTTAGCATAACAATGTCGTTCACGCAAAAATATGCGGCTGCGCTTTTCGCGGCGTAATCTTATGGATATTTCAAATCTATTTATGATGCCGTGTGTGTTGTTCCATTATATAATGTTTTCCAACAATATTGAAATATTGGAATACACTGAAAATATAAGTACTCCGAACAGTTTTTCTCAACATTTCGCATTTAAGAGAAATCTCTATCGAAAAAGAAACCTGTTTAAATGGGATTCACTCAAATTTTCTACACAAAACAGAAAATGTTGGCGTTTATTTTTTTAGTGGAGATACTCTTTGCTCTAGAAGTTGCGGAAGTTAAATAAGCAAATCCAATGAAACAATTCGATAGAATAAGTGGAAACACGTTTTTTTTTTCAAATCGATGATGAACAATGTTTTGGTACAACAGAATTTGGCCATATTATTTTCTGTCGAGTTTAGACGGTATGTATGACAAGAAGGAGGTGTGTTGGTAAATTGAGAAAAAGGAGGGGAAGATGAGGATTGATGAGGGCCGCGAGAAACCTCTCGAGCACAGTTGGACTGAGAGAAGACAGGAGGGCATTCAGCGTGGCTAATTGCTCAAATCATTAAGAAAAAACATGAAATCTAAGCTCTCAAGTTATCTGTATATCATCGTCAGTGGTATAGAAGCAGAGATATATGTGTATATATGTGTGTGTGCACGTTTCCGCGGACGGGAGAGCGGTTTTACGCGCATCAGTCCTATGGGAAGCGCGCGAACGACGATAGCGATCGCTCGCTCTCTCGTAATGAAAATAATCACGGCACCGCGACCGCGCTATAATAACGCGACTGCGTACTATTAACCGTGACTGGAGGAACACTTGTTATTTGCTAGAACTTTTGCGATATCTATAGTTGTTTATGTACAGCTGTGTGAATGTGTGCGTGGGATGATTGAGGAAAAATATATTTTGTTAAAATCGTTAAAAATCTAGAGATTCTCACAAAAATTCTAGATAGTGAATTTTACACAATGCGAATAGATTTCTTTGATTTGAAGGAAAATACTTTTAGCTCGAATCATGGATTTTCGATATACAATGGTACGATTCAGCTCCATTTACAGCGAGAAAAAAAAATAATAAAAAAAAATATATTGAAATATACCAATTAAATAAATGCGCTTTGAAATAGACTCTTCCGAACAATTATCGTTTCTTCATTATTTTATTGTCAATTTCTCATTGCGTGATGTGTTGTTTTGTGTGTTGTCCTGAGCTGTTGTGAAAGATACCGAGTGTTATATTTTGAAACGCTCGAGCAACGAACTTTCGACAAGTGAATTATTGCAAGACCGATAACTTCTAACTGTAGAGTCGCGTTTATTGGGATCTGATGGTAACAGCAGCAACAGCAGAACACCGTTGAATTAAATGAATTAGCCATTAAGCCGCTATTATACGGTTGTAAGGGAACAGCGCGTAGATCGCAGCCGGCAGCGATCGATGTGTATACGTACCGTGTGTACTTCTCTCGCCATTGTGTGTATTTATACATATATATATATATGAATACATAAGCTGCAGCTTCAGGTGGCTCGCATCGCGATCCGGCTTCCCTTACCGCGTATACACCTCTCTACACGATTACTTGCTCTCGTACACAGGGGTGCATACATTATTTTCGTCGTCCCTTATTTTCCGCCCTTCACACGGAAAAAAAAAAAACTAAGCGCCCACACCATGAAGAAAGACAGGTGCCAGGAACTTTGTGAACCACACCACAGTCCAAGAGACCCTCTAACATTCGACCTTCCTCCCTTCCTTCTTTCTTTCTCTTCCATTCCTAACCTTCTTCGCTTTTTTTTCAAAGGCTCTGGATCTTACGACCAAATTTATCACGCGTCAACATTTATTAAACGAGTCTACTCGAGCCTAAACTTTTTACTCTGTTCACTCGAATCACTGTGACAAAGTCGCAGTAAGAAATAATGATTTATCTAAAATTAATCTTATTCGGGATGAAGTTTAGTGCAATGAAAGATAATTTTTTTCATCGAGTTTATAAGTACGTCTCGGGATCGACGAATTTAAAATAGTTTGAAGCGTTACGTGGGACAAAGAGAAATAATTATTGACAAAACAGTGAAGTATTGCACAAAGATCTCATGTATCGCATATAATACGCACCCTACTAATACTTCTCATGTACCCTGGCTCATGGGAACCATTTTCTCCCGCGTCCTCTTCATTCGTTCCTCTCGAGTCATTCACATGAACTTTGCTCGTCCGTCGTTTGTTCAGATCTTATTTTTAGTTGGGATGTGAGCTTGTCGTACTACGTGGTAGCACGTAATTTCACCGAGCAATGCGACTCATTTTTTTCTGTTTTATCCACTTGCTTTTCTCCTACTTGTACACCCGGAATATTATTGTTATATGTATTGCGTTTATTATTATGTTATTATGACTTGGTTTTGCCGAAATGAATTTAGACATCCGTTAGAATGATAAATATGTCAAATATGTAGATGTTAGATTAGAAAACACGGTGAATTAAAATGTGGTAGGATTGTGGGAGCACCTCTGTGGATGTGAAGTAATCATATTCCATCGGCGGAATCACGAGACTCAAAAGTTGGCAATTCCAATGTTTATGACTCTTTAGGCAAAGACGTCCCCCACGTACATGAGCCAAGGCTCGCCGTATCATCCGCGATGTTTGGGGATCAGTGGAGATCGCGAGTAGAGAGAAGAAGTAGAGTCGAGTGATGCCCGATCCAAAGTAAAAAAGAGAGAGAGAGAGAGATCAAGAGAAAAAAAAGCGAGAAAGAGAGTGAAAGAGCGGTGAGTCGGGGGTCCCCTTATAACATGGCCGCCATCTTCTGTATTCCAAGCGTTGGCCGTTGAGGCGGCGGGTGCGGTTGCTCATGATGGTTAGAGGGGGCGGGAGAAACGGCGGGTGCGGCTCCAAGTCGCTTCTCAATGCCAGTCATCTCCCGGAATGCGCCTACGTCGCGCACTTTGTATTCTCGTACGATCGTTCGAAAGGCCATCGCGCGATCTCTTTGAGGACACATTACACACGCCGGGCGAAACAGACACGCAAACACGTACACTCACATACCGCAACCTTCAGCGTCTCGAAGTCACATTACATGTTCCCCAAACCAGCAACAGAGCTGTGATTTTGTATCCACTAGCAACCTCATTTTTCGTTGATCCGGTCTATGTTTTGTTTATATCCATCATCGACGTGTCCAATTTCCACTAAATATCGCTGCTTGGCACCCTTCCATATGATATGATGTCTCAGGCACTTTAATGCTTCAGAGATTAGAAGATTTTAGGGGTCAGCTGTGGCGCAGTGCAGTATGCGCCTCCATGTTGATCACGTAGTTATTGGTGTCGTGTAGGTGTCTCCACAAAAACATATTTGTTTAAACACTTTTTCACACGATAAAATTTACTAGATCTTTACTTCGATAGTACATACATTACACCACACTTGCTCACTTGCGCAAAACATTTTCTAAACACTGGAAAAATTCATAATCCCAAGGAAAGACACAGCAGAGACATGAGAAGCCTTTGCACCGATTTCCGATTCCGCGCCGGGTTTAACACGATATCATCACCACGTGGCTATCGCGATCACGTGGTGAGGATTCCGCCCCCCCCCCCCTCACGCTTTCCGCACGTCCGCTATAGAAGATCCTCACTCAGAACACAGGGGTGTAAGTATCATGGCGTCCTCGGGCCACGTGGATCACGATGGTTCTTCCAGGCTTGATAGACATGACGTTCAGCAGAAGTGAGGTTAATTGTCACAGCAAACCATGCCGTATGACTTAACCTTCAAATGTAGAAAATGTAGTAGATTCCACGATGAAGATTCGGAAGTAGCAGAATGAATTGAAAGAACTGACGATAGCACGGAGCGAATTCGAATGAGACTAGATCGTACGAACACATATACGTACGAGCTGATAACGATACAGATCGCGAATCGAGCTGCAAGACGAGGAGTTTGACGCGTCAAAGTTACGGGACCACAAGGGTGTCTTGGCAGACAGGGCGAGGAATACGTACTAAGGGTTCTCTATATCCATCCGCGAAAACGTAGTCAGTGAGGGAGAGAGAGAGAGAAAGAGAGAGAGAGAGCTGAGCAAGATGGAAAGAGAGAAAGACAGAGAGAGACAGATAAAACGGCTGTGCCGAGGCATAGCATAGTTGGGAGAGCAGAGCAAGGAACACTGCCGGCGTTGCTGGCGTCGACGTCGTCGTCGACGCCACGGCGCTCAACCCTAGGTAGGGGTAGCCCGACGTCCGTCCCGGAGAGTCTTTCCTCATCTGCAAGTCGTATAACCGAGCTAATTATCAAGTTAATATGGCCATTCTGTATGGAGGGCCCAGCGGGAGCGGGTGAACGGGTGACCGGACGAACGCCTAGGGAGAGAGAAAGAGAGCGAGAAACGCGAGTGCTGAGCTGCAGAGTGCTCGCTTAAAGACGAAGAGAAAGGGATAGAGAAAGATGGAACGTGCTTGGCAAAAGGCGCAGTAGGGGTAGCAGACTCGTTTTCACTCATGGGAGAGAGCGAGACGATCCGAGTACATTGATATTATAAGTTGCTTCAATCGCTGTATTCATTTGTAAACTAACCAGGCTAAATGTATTCACCACCGCGAGGCGGCGCACTGATAGGCGGAGCAACGGGTCCGCTCTGGCCCACGAAGAACTCACGGAGCGCCCTTCCTTCCTTCCTTCCTTCCTGCCTTCCTTCCACCTTTCACCGTTCCTATATTCCTTCTTCCTCTTATTCCTCTCGTTCCCTCTTCCTCAAGCTGATTTAGTCAGTCTGGTCACCCCGTCTTTGACTCTGTTTCACTCTCTTGTGTCACCATTCCTCTTTCTTACTCTCCTCCTTGCCCCATTGTCAACAGGTACGTCTCGTCTTGATTTTCCGCTTCCCTCCCTCTCATGTATGTTTCATGATTTGCCAATATTGCGAATCCGGTTCCAAGAACAACCGGACGAGCCGGAATCACGATCACTACGATTTAGTAACTCTTTCATCGATGATAAAATACAATACGCTTCCAGATTTTATTTCATTCCATAAAATCAAATTCCTATGTTTACCTGTTGAAATGCTTTTACCAGAGTGTACTATTTTTCAAGCAGGCAACGGAAAACCGTAACTGTATCAAAGTTGATAGAGAGCTTGATTCGCCACGACATAGGCTGGTGAAAAAACCGTGAGAAAAGCTTGGAAAAGCTTATATTCCTCGAGACGCTGCATTACGTTTCATGTATTCAGATTTTTTTTATGCCTCTTCGTTGTAGTAAGTCGTATATATACACGTATAGCATCCCCACCAAATCCGGCACTCGGTGTACACTTTCGTGCGACCGTTTGTATTATTATTCCTCGGCGAGTTTGCACCCTCTCTCGTTGCTCTTTGGAGCGCATTCAGCCTCGTTGTAAGGGGCTTCAGGCGCCTTTCTCCCGTGCCCCAACCGCGCGAAGACGTTGCGGTGGCAGCGACTCCATGCTCCTCCACTACATACATAAATATATAGATGTATACCTCCACGGTTTTCCTACAGTAAAGCCCACGGAAATATGAATGCATAAATGCATAACTGCTCCTACCGCCAGGACCGAAAGCACAGGATACCGCCCCGACACCGCAGAACTACCGTATAGCTCTGCGGTTTTGCCAAACCTCGTGTCCTTACCGCTTTTCCTTGCTCTCCTTCTGCGTTTTTAGAATTTCTCCTCCAGCTCATTCATGCATACCAGTACCGATATTTCCAGATACATGATGCAAGATCTCAAAGAGGTGATTTGCGACGAAGAACTGGCCAAAATCATGAAATAAGATTCCACAAACAATAACGACATTACGTTGAAGAATCATTCGATGGCTTCATCCTTCCGAGTGCGGATTTTACATTAATTTCGTTCTTTCAGCATCGATGTCAAGTATCAAAACTTGTTTCTGACGGAAAGCTTTTTTTCCAAAGATCCGATGGAAGGGTGGGTTCCTTTTGGCGGACAAAAAAACGGATTACTTTTAAACCTTAAGGTCCTACAATATTGCTTTCTTTCAACGTGTAAAATAAATAGAAAAAACTGTTGGAGAGAATGAGGCAAATAAAGCTTTTAATAAAGTGTCACACTTCGGGTTATTTGAATATTGTAGCATATTCACTTTTCTTATTGGGCTTTGACGGTGTAAGGGAGGAGGGAGAGAAGAGATCTTATCGGGAGTGAAAAGTGTGAAAAGAGCAACGAATGAAAGAGAAGGACGGGGAACGAGTTAGTTCAGGGAACTTACACAATTTCTACAGATACGCGTAACGTATGTGTGTATGTGGAGATGAGGATAGTGGGGAAAGATGAGAGAAGGTGTTCTTCTCGAAGAAAAAAAGAAGGATAGAGATGGTGATGATGATAGTGGTGTTGGTGGTGGTGGTGGTGAATCGCACCTTCTCTCATGCATGATTCAGTCGCAGTATCTCATTTCATCTGGTTCCGCAGTGTGCTAAACTATATCACCTAATGGTAATGCTATTCCACGGTACATATCTCTTTATATTACGTGGCCTGGCTGCTTCATAGCCTCTTGCGAAGTCTTCACATGCGGAGGTGTATTCCGACGCGACGATGTTGGCACCACCATCATCATCTTTCCATCCTCTTTCTCCACAGCAATGTTTTTCTTCTCTTTATCCCATATAGACCGCCTCCTTTCCGACCGCGAACAAAAATCCATCCCCTCCGAATCCTTTTCTGTTACCTACTATATCTAGAATATATAGTAACATATATATTATTATATACCGTGGATGAAAGAGAACGAGAAAACAGTTCCAAGCAACATTCGTGAACGCACACAGCCAAAGCTCCTCTTGCTCCTGAGGAGAGGTTCGCGAAACGTCGTTGAGGAGTGGAAACGTGGAGTCGTGGAAAGAAATAAAGAAAGAAATTGTTAGTTCTCGCTGTTTTAAATTACCATTTATTACGACACATAAAGCGGGGCGAGAGCGTCGACGCGAGCCCTACCAGCGGCCATCTTGTCCCTCCTTATAGATATACTGATATCGCACCAGTTACCTAATGTACTGCCGACTACACTTGTGTGTATACGCGTTCATATTCCTCTGCAAGACCACTATCAAATAAGATATATACACGTTCACTTCTTTGTATCGGTTTTATCTTTGTAGTCTACATATATATGTATATGAATAGATTTCTATATTTCTATTTGTGAATTACAGTGGTATAATCGTCATATTTCCTTCGCTAGAAATGCTACTTCTCTCACACTGGTACATGATATCTATATAACGACCACCTCGTTTTTTTCGTTTCTTTTGATTTTTCTTTTTCTCTTGTCATTTCTCTTCCTCGCCCCCTTTGCGCTGAATGGACTTGGTAGCGCGGGCACCAAGTTCGGGGGATGAAAGCCCCTTCTTCAACCTCCAGTCGGAATATAATGATCATTACCTCCGGTACGTAATATGTACAGTGACAAGTGAGCTTTCGTTCCCAAGCGGAGCACACTCACACATGTGCTCACGCACTCGTTGTAGTGAAACTGGGTGCGTGCTGCCTGCAGGAAATGGCCGGAGATAACGCTGTCACGGCCATTTTTATATTATGACGAATGAATCATCTTTCTTCTTTCGCTTAACCACCAAAGTAGCCCTATGTGTGGGCTACTGTATGTACTTTGTTTTGGTCCATCGTTATTTCTCGGACGAAAACAATCTACAAAGGTTTATTCAATTTCTCTGAGTCGAGTAATAAAGTACGTATATGTGAAAATGCCAAAGGGAATGATGTACGCTAAAAAAAAAAAAAGTAGTATTATAGGGATTCGGGGTATTGAGCTATTCGAAGGCAGGATGATGGGGCGGCCTTATTTGAATTTGTTTTTTTTTTTTGCTTTTCTCTTTTTTTTCGACCAAAGGTCTGCAAAAATACTTCTCTCTCTATCTATGGGGTCTGAGCGGCGGCAGGAAAACGGCCAATCTCGAAAAATACCGAATAACGTATATCGGAGAGCTTGATAATATTCTTCCGGCTTTCGCACAGAGGCTTTGAGTTGGTGGTAGCCATCGAGGCAAAGCGGTAAAGGGGAACTAGCGAATGGCGAGAAGCTTTCGAAGAGCCAGTCTTTCATATATCGTCCTCGGACTCAGGGGCGAGTGGAAAGAGGGCACAGCTCGTCTATGTGGAAATGCGATCACTTAAGAGCATCCTCGGAGTATAATTCTGCTCTAGCGTGTCCGCACTCTATGTGTTGGTATGCTGTCTGTGGAGAGCTTCGAGCGCTCGTATATTTTTTTATTATTGGTCGACCCGTTTCAGTCCTGGTGGCTGGGGGGATGAGAGTCGAATCGAAGGTCTTTTCTGGGCTCGTTTCTTCGCGATGCCTGACCACTCGACTCAATGCGCGCATCATTTTTTTTTCTATCTCTCTCTATCGTTCTCAGCAAGAATCCCAGGCTCTTGAAATACATACACCCTCTTACCAGCCAGCTCCGTCTCAATATTCCGCTCTTTCGCTCCCTTTGAACCTGAGGAAAGCCAGGGTGAGGGTGCAACGTGTTTTTTTAGGGGCTGTGGTAAGCGCCCGCGTAAGCGAGACCATAGCTTCGCAGAAACGATACCACACATGGCGCTACCACCCTGCTATCTCCGCTTGCACCCGATAGAGTTTCTCTTTTCATTACGTTCCTCTTTTTTCATTGAGTGTGCGGACGGTAGAAGCGATCCTCATGTTTTTACATCGAGGCAATTTTTCTATCTCGCCCGGTTGCCTCCGCCAATATAACGTAGCGTTCTTTATCCACGCCACCCTCCAGTCCCTCCATTCTCATGTACGATTTCTTTAAGAAAGCTTCATGCATGCTTGCGGTCATCTTCTCGCCTGGCTGGTCACCTCTCTCTGCATTATGAGTTTGTCTCCTTTCATGCCATCCATGTGACGATTGAACGACGACTTCCACATGTGTACCACATCCAATCTCGATCACTTGTGTTTGTCGAAAAAAAGGTCCAGAAGAAACATGATTCTTGGTTCACTCCGTAGAGGGCAATAGGAATGGGCGCTTGGAAGTTGCATTAATATATTATCCCTGAAGTAAATCACAATGGTGCGGACTTGAATCGTTGACATAGTCCAAGGTAAGATTCTTTGCACAGGAACGCATACATAAGACCGTTTGTCTTGGAGCATACTGGCAAGCATCTTCGGGGTTGGATGGAACGGGCTGCTAAGAAAGCTTTTGGCTTGGTTCTCTCGTTCCGGATTGGATGCTAGAATCGTGGTTGCAATCGTCTCTCTCTATCTCTGTCTTTCTTTCTCGTTCATCCCCCTTCCGTTCCTACCAACCTCACCCGAAGCTTCATTATACGATGACCTAAGAAAATCAGGCAGCTTCAGATGGCTGGCTGGTGGTTCTATACTCTTGCTGCTACTTGCAGGAGTATGGGTGAGTGGGAGCCGAGGTAACCTCAATGTTCATCGTTGAGCCAAGACCGCTACCACCTCGCAGTCCCTCGTTCTACCAACGGCTGAAAACCGCGGTAGAGAAGGAAAGAGGCTGTAGCTATCTCGGTTACAGCATCCACGCCATTTCCTTGCACATTGAGAAAACGTAAAGAGAAAGATAGGGAGATGGATAGATAGAGTGCAGGAGAATGAGAGGCAGAGAAAGAAAGACAGTGTATTCTGTGTCGAGCATTCGAAGGAGTGCGCTCAACTACCGAAGCAGGTGGTGGCTCTCTCTAACCAAACCAAACCCTGCAGCTCTCTAGCTTTTCACCCCTTCACTGAACCCTACGTTCACCGCCACCCAGAGCCCGAAGACCACCTCTCGCCTTTGCCAGAGATCGGTGAGTGCGCTAGGGGGGTAACTCATCACTTATGGATACTGATGACTCGCGCAATGAACTCACGAGGGCTTTGTGTATGTGTCCGTGTGTTCTTCGTAGGACCTAACCTCTAGTTGAATGTGTAGACCTCTACAGAGCCACAGAGTATTCAACCCTCACTCTTTCCTGTATACACTTTTATATACCTCAAACTCTCGGAGCACTCCATCTTTCTTTTTCTGTTTCACCTCATCCGCTCCTCATACTGTATACCATACCAGTAGCACTTTGCGTCGTCTTTCCGACCTCCTTTTTCTCTTTTCTCCTCCACTCTTCTATCATTCCAAAAAGCTTCAATAACCTTTTCCTTCTCGTCACAAAGTAACCATGGCTGAGAAAAAATTCGAGACCCCAAGTGATGTCGATGCTGCTAACGCTTTTTCGATCCACTCTCGTACAAATTCAGTTCGTAGCTTTTCCATTTCCTCAAAACATACAAAAATCATTACGAACACAATCATCAATGAAAAATTCTCGGGAAATACTCTGTTGGCAAATTACAAAGCAAAATAATTAATTAGCTCGAAACCTACGAGTTGAACTCTAATATTATGATCTACTGACCCGTCAGATAAGGCATAGTCATTGCAAATCCATAATTGAACTGTACAGCGATTCCAGTATAGTCCAAGTCTTTTTTATGCTCAGAGTCCCGATGGGACGAACATTCGTTTCTATTACCTCGTGGATATAACGGGCGAGGGTGCAGGTTCGGCTGGGTCCTTTACCTCTGGGTTAGATTTATTTTCACTTCGTGGGTACATTTTTTACGATCTCATAGTGGGTGTTATAGGGACGGCCGTTTTAGTTGAGGAAACGAGAGGTGGGAGAAGAGGACAAAAAGCAAGAGGTTGATAGAGAATCTTCTACGAGGATGATTCTCGGGTTGTGGATTTTGTGTGCTTCTGCTGTTATCGGTGGCGAGTTATGTCTTGACGGTGCGTGTTGGGGGAGGAAGGCGTGGTGCATACAACGCATATAAGCCATATCTTTGTGGTCTCCTAGTTTTTTCTACGTTTGTATACAAATATACATATAAATGATCTACCAGCAGCAAACCCCGGCAGCATACGTAGTTACACAAATGTATATACAGTCTATATATAATAGAGGATTCCATAGCCATATATAAAACCGAGATATTTGTGTGTTTTGTCCTTGTATTCGTGTTGTTGGTGGCCGTTCCTCTCTGTTTCTCTAGTCGTATAAGCAAACGGACCGAGACTCTTCTCTTCGTATAATAAACCCATAAACACCCTCTGCCCAACAACTGCCTAGTTTCAACCCCCCATAGCCTCACGGTATACATACTTACGTGACTATACGATACCCCATGATATGCGCACAAGTGTTGTCATACGGGAGAATACACGGATTCTCCGAATGTATATATCAATGGTATTCGATACAAGCCTCGATAACTCTCGTGTAAGATCTTTCGGACCTTCCCTTCTTCAATTGATTGCCAAAAAAATTACCGCCTCGTTCCTCCAGATTATGTGAATCACTCAATGTCTTTACATCGAAAAATACAAATTATCGTTTGATTCTTTTTATTTTCAGAATTGGACTTCACGATCATTTGGTGCACTGGTATGTAAAGCTTTTTTTCTCATTTAGCACTTTTATTTGATTTTTTTTTTGTTTTCTCTCCATTCAATCAACATTTTCCGAGTTCTCGTTTTTATTCTTTTCAGTTATTTTTAATACTTGTGACATCTCATAAATAATGTTCTTTCCTCAACTCCTATATTTATGGCCGATGGTATTCTATTTCGTTTCGGGGTATGCTGGGCGATTCGTCGGATGCTGGGCAATTCAGACGATCGTTAGAGCCACTGATAGTTTCATTTTCCATGCTACTTTCTAATTCTTATGATAGATTCTATTCATTGGTACAGTAAGTTTGTTTCAACGAAACTTAGGATGAATAAAAACAATGAAACAAGACAGCAGATGAAAAAGCGAGAGAGGGAAAGAGAGAGAGAGATAGATTGAATATGCACCTTCCGGTGAAATAAAAAGTAATGGTGTTAATGCGGGTCGTGAGATCGAAAATAATATAAAAGTATGTTGTAGCATGTAAAAAGCTCATCACGAGGTGCAGGTATTTCGAAAGGGAAGCGTGCATGTATGTAACATGTGCAATATGCGTATTTTATCGTGCAGTCCAATCGCGTCGGAAGATCCAAGGCCGATACGGTTTATTTCTCTATCAGAGCTGATATATGCCGAGTGAATATAACATAGACAAGCGAATAAGGTGGGATAGAGAATAAAGTTAGTGTTAGAGTGGCGCACGAATGCTCACACGGTGCTCTTTACCACGAGCATGTGCTGCCTGCCTGCGCAGATCTCTGTATCAGATGCAAGCGCGCCACTTGAACGCTAATAACGCGAGTTGAATATAATCTCCGACTAATCGTAGCTGAATCAGCATATTCAATTATTCACGAGCACCAAGAGGTTCTATGTTTATTTCCTACTTGCTTTACTCTGTTACCATCTTATGAAAAATGTTTGCTAATAAATTGTATTGTGGTACAGATAGAATGAAAAAAAAATAGAATAAAAGTAATAAAGAAAAAATAAAATCGGGAATAAAAAGGAATTTAATTTTAATGAGGTCAGTGATTAATGGCTACCATAAACGTATTAGCATTATCTATTCAAGTGAATGGAGCAGCAATCCGTGCAAAATGGTACTCCGAATAATTGGTATCAGAAAAAAATGACTGGTGATCGTTTATACTTTTTGGGGGAAATTTTTTTCACGTTTCTGCGATTCTTTAGTTTACCGCAATGAGGAGAAAAGTAAGCACTGATCAAACGAACATATATATTTACGCTTGGCTTTTGTGAATTATTTATGCTTGACCCCTTCGTTGCCTACTCAGTCAACTCTACTTCGAAATATTGATGCTCTATTCTTCGTTTTTCTTTTCTGTATAAAAAGATCATCAGTTGCAGGCAACGCAAAACCATCTATTTGCTCGCCCTTAAACCAAGCAAATATGTAAAGCTTTAAATACATATTTCTCAAGCGTAATCGAAGCGACCTTGACCGATTTTGTCGATTGTGAATGTGAGTATGTAGAACACGAACCTGTTCGGTACAAACCCGTTCCATCGAGAATCTCTGAGCTCACTTGTGGTGTGCAACGTTATATATTTAGACATCATGCCCGCATTCATATATATGTGCATAAAATATACATATGCAATGTATGCATACGCGTATACACATACACACTTTTGACTTCTCCGTCCGGAAGAGTGTGGACGATCATAAAACATAACCGTACACCATAAACATTCAAAGTTTTCTATGTCAATGCATATGCATGACTGCGTGTACCAAATATAATCGATTCTGGGAGAGCCCTGTTATGAGAAAAATTCCCAAGAGAGTTGAGGCAAGTCTTCAAAGGCCTTGAACGACCTTGCCCCTTGACGGCAATGCCACCGAATAAGGTAAAACGTACTTATACGTACGCTGTATATACTAAATGCATATGTACTCGACGTTTGGTTACCAGTGTGGAATTCGAATAAGTCAGGATTACGGATTGCGTGTTAAGAATACAATTCATAGATATACATACAAATTTTTTATTTAAAAATACACAATCACACATAAATGCACGACACATATTTGAAATGAAACATTAAAAACATTAAATTGTCTAAAGTACTGCAAAGATGTCTGTCTAACAGAATATAACAAATGTAAGTTAGCATTGTTTTCGAAATACGTTGGTATATGTACACAGAAAAAAAACTACCGTATAAGTTTCTGTGACTGGACCCTACACCAGCTTATAGGGAGAAGCCTGGCGCTATATAGTAAGCGCATCAAGGAAACAAACAGCCGGGCGAGCACACGATGAATTAAACATACCTATGCTGTTTAATAATTAACAAGTTCCCATCAGCAGAAGACTGCGTTTGTAAAAGCCATGCTGAAGTACACATACACACACATACATAATGTATGGTTACTTGCGTATACGCAGCATAGGCGAGTCAGAGAAAGAGAGACTCTCTCTTCATCTCCTTCTTCTTCTTCTTCTTCTTCTTCTCGCCTACCATACTTTGGTAACAGCTCGCACGAGGCGACCTACTACTATCTTTACCTACTGCTTGTGCGGTATGCAAGAGTTGAGCCACGACGAGCCGTGAATTACGAATGACGATACAGTTAACCAAGAAAGAGCAAGAAGGAGAGAGAGAGAGAAAAAGGAAAACCCACTTAGTACGGCCGGGTCGCTCTCATCGCTACCACCCCCGCTCTAATCGCTCACCATCCCATCTGCATATCGCATCACTTATTACATTCACCCAAGATTTAACCCAGATTATGCACTCTAACGCGTGTAAATTAATCGTGTATGACCGGGTGAAAAGGAAGTTGAAAGTGAAAGAAAATTGATCGTCATCTTTTGCTAAGCATCGTTAATTTCTCGTTTATCACTTTTTCCTCAACAGTCTTTTCTTTAACATTAAAATTGTTATATTGGATTGGGAATACTTGTCAATTTGTTTTACTTCGAAATTATTACGATTCTAACCAATTTTCATACATAACATTTTTCATTTCATATTTTTTAACCACATACGCAACAACTTAATTCGGCAGGATATCAGTTAGAAACCATTCAACTGCCTCCTGCTCTAACCGCTTAGCGCACTTGCCGCTGTCCCAACTTCCCAACATTCCCAACTGCCCTTCGTAGCAAACACCCAACCTTGCCAAGCGTATACTTGCTACGATGATGAAAACTGGGTACTCATTTTCGTTAGACAATTGCAAAAACGGCAAGTAACGCGGGGCAGTTGAAATAGTGAGAAGTTTAACGGCGTTCACTTGCTACGTCTCATGTGATTATACTTAATCGCTTCACCTAGTTGATCACTGATGCCATCTGTGGAACCAAGCAGTCCTTAATCATTAAAAACATTGTGACGTTGCGTGAAAAAAAAACCGATGTATTATTGCAGCTTTCTGGAATTATTTCTGAGAAACGCAATTTCATCGTTCAACGGCTTATTGCTGCTCTCAAGTTCGTAATTGGCAACTTGCCATGCGTGCGGGTCATCTCAACCCCTGTTTCAAGACTCGAAGAAGTCTTGGAATAAAAATTGTGCGTGAAGTTAATAATACATCGAGTGTGTCAAGGGGAGAATAAAGGTGATAAGCTTATGAACATCGTGGAAAAGACTGATGTCCGACTGCTGCGTCTTTGCTTGCGTGGCTCAAGCCTTATTATGTATAAACATTTTTTTTCCCCTTGCTTGTATTTTGCGACGGTCTTGAGTTGAGGAAGTGCGTCCCGCGGAGAAGGTTTTAAAGAGGAAAGCACCACAGGAACGAGTACGACACGAGAGAGCCGTGACGCCGTTCCCGAACGGATTAATTAGCGATAAGGCTTCTAATGAGCGGCAGGTGAGTCGGCGAAGAAACTCGAGCGCGAACCCTATACGAGCCACCGCAAACGGTCAGCTCTCGCAGACCGCACGCGACGCATACTTTTATACCAGACATTGTACTTAACAATGCTTGTATAGATACTTGGACGTTTCTTCATTTGTTGTTCATTCCAGAAAATCAGTTCAATTCTCTTTTAATTGATTGAAGTTTGTGAAATCGTACTTCTCATCAGAGAACAGGGTTTCATGAACAAAAACCATCTAATCGAATTTATTTTTGTTCTGAGAGAAATTTCTGCAACCAACAGGAGTTAATCATTTCATTAACTTTCATGTGAGTTCAATTCATTATCTAGGTATTCATTGAGTTCTATATGCTTTGATCATTCATTTCGAAACTATTATAGCTAATGAAACAGTTATCGAATGAATGAGGCGATTCATGTCTTTATTTTTAAATAAAACTTCCAAGAGAGGTAGTGTTTTTCGGAAAAGCTTTTTTGCTATAATAATAAACAGCCAGTTAACGACGATTAAACTCTTTTCAACGATATTTAGATGATACTTATAAAAAATTTCCATTATCGAATAGAATTTTGGGATGAATTAGTTAATTATTAGCCAATTATCAGGCGCTGAATATTGCTTGATAAGATTCCAAAGAGCAAAGAAAGAAGACATAGATTCGTTGATAGGCGTTTGAGGCCAGTTGAAAATCAACCTTCGTTATACTCGTCTTGGAACATCGGTCGAGTAAGTCACGTACGGTGAATAGTGGGCCACGTGACGGAGGCGTGAGCGAGGTGTGCGATACGATGGAACAATGCCATCATGGCTCTCTTCGAGGAGGAATGTCACATGCCGCACCCATCGTTTTAATCTACCGATTGTGTCTCTGCATCGCGGCAGCAGCCACAGTCGAGAGTACCAGAAGTCGCTAACTCCTTAAACTCTGGAATGGGTGCCCTTCACCTAAGAAAGCATTAATTATTTTCTAGAAATAAGAGTTTAGTTATTGGGAGTGAAAAAAAAGTTGTATACATCGATCAAAGAATTTATTTTGCCTTATTTCGACAAGGCTAATCCGATTTCAAGGTTCGATGAGTTGAAGGCCCATTAGGTTGAGAAAAATATCTCTGTTTCAGTCACTCCTCCAATTCTATTAGAGTTAGAAAAATCAAATCTTTAATTCTATTATTTTGAATACTTTTAACGAGTTTTATGAAGAAGCTTCATCAATTAAAATAAGACACTGGGCTTGATGAGATTAAATCAAAATGAAAAATGATCACGGGTTATTGTTAAGAAAAGATGTTGCCTTACTGCGTTAATTTTCCTGAAATCTGCTATCAAACGATGATATTTCGCGATTATTTCAATTCTGCACGAATAGAATCATGATAGGCGTTCATTCCCAGATTCAGATTCCAAAAAATTTCAATATTCATTTGTTGATTTACACGTGTTGGCATACAGGCCACATATTTATCACGATTGCCTTGAGAAAAATGTCTCCAATGATTTTACAAACGATTGATTAGTAGTCACTGAGCAATAGAAAATGACCCATGCAATTATGTTGAATATCCACAAATCGACATGTTGGACAATTATACAAAATTGTAATTCTCAGGCACTGCACTATAAACACAGACGATTTCAAATTGAAACCAATGCCATGATTGCAAATCCTCACGTATTAAATAATGAAGTGATATCATTTTCATTAAAGACATTCGTGAACTTGGAAATGAACCAAAGTGAACTGTTATCAAACAAAACCTTTTATCGATGTTATTGTTCTTCAGTTGATCAAAAACAAAGATACGGAGTTTTGTTTTAGAAGAGTGATTTGCTTCATTATATAGGGGAAAATTAATAACATTGAGCGTGTCATCGAGGGTGTGAAACAGTTGACGAAAAATTAATAAATACTTTTTTGTTTTTCTCATTAACGCTTTTGGAAAATTTATTTTCTTTTTTCATAGTTTTTTGAATAGTGAACATAATCCGTTATTTTCAATACTTTGTAATTAAATATGAAGAAACCTGTCACTTTTTTATTTTAATTTGATTTGAATTCTTGGAAAGATTCTGTTTTTATAAAAAGGCTTCCTTAAGCTTTTGAATCACCTATTCGTCGATGTTTTTTCATTCTGGACTTAACGAAATCCGCGCTGCAAAGCTAATAAAGCGAGAGCCTTAAACGATCGAACTCGATAAGAGAATAAAGGAGCTAGTGGATTTCGAGAAAAGAGTTGGCAATACGACGGGGTGCGATAGGAGGACTCGGAGATTACGAGAAAAGGCAGAAAAGAGCAAAAAGAAACTCCCTGCAGGCCAGTTACCAGCAATAAAGATAATCGTAATGGATAAGGGTGGGAAATAATGACCGTGTTGGGTGATTACATTGTACGGAAGTACATGTTACAGTTTTCATTTTGAAATTGAATGACTTTTCAATTATAAAATGATATTATATTAATCTTCATAGTTCTTTACATTTTGGTCAACACGAACACAATGTAGAAGAAGTCAGAATTCGATTGACCATAATTTTATAAATAGAACTACAAAATGAAAAAACGTCAAAATGAAAAATCGTCAAAAATAACTGTTTTCAAAACAGCCAGAAATCGACGAATAAAAATGTTGAAAAAAATCCTTCGTTAAGTTTGATTGAACGAGAATCCGTAAGGATTTGAAGCTTGGTCTGTCAAGACAGTACTTGAGCGTCACCAGTTCAAAGAAATTTCCACAAACTTAAAAGATAGGGTGTTTGGAGAAGCATCAGATCCTCGATGCATATTCATAGATAGGACTGCTGAGAAAAAGAAAAAAAATGAAATTAATACAGCGAGAGGCGTGAAAAAGAGGTTGAGGCTATTTTGATTATCGGCAGGAGACATAAATTGAACTTTCAGTGGACCGAATCCTCAAAAATCTTACAAATTTTCACGAATGTATAGATTTGAACGTTTGATATACTTCTTTGATTCGAATCTGTAGTTTGACAAGCACGTATAGATATTCACGCGTATATCTACGCTCGGACGTTCTTATTATCGCGGCGTTGCAATTAAAGAAGAGGGAGCCTAGAAATTAGCGGGTGGCGAACGGGTTACCCGGTAAATATAGAGTATGCCCTTAGTAGTCGTTGGTAAAGACATCCGTGACTGTGTATGTAAACGCATTTGTGTATTATACAGAACGTAGATATGTATACATATACCTTTTGTGTATACGGGGAAGAAAATGCCGGCATGTAAAGTGTAGTACAAGACTTTACTGCGTTATCGGCGTAGATGTATATATGGGTGTAAGAAAGAGGTAGAAAGAGAAAGAGAGAAGAGTGAATAAGGAAAGCATGAACTCCTGAATATGCATGGGTCAAACGGAACGGGGACGAGTTGTACGATAAGGGCCGACTTATTTTTTCCTCCCTTTCATTTTATTCTTCGGTCCTTATTTTATTTTCGTGCTAACTGCCGCTACACCATCGTTTTATACATATATATTTTTTGTTCATTCTTTTTCTTGCACCTATTTTTTCTTTCTTTTGTCAATACTCCTAAAGTCTGAGCGCATTTTCGTGTTTTACTTCCTCGTAATCACTCTATAAATTAACGAATGATCATCCGACGTTTTCTTTTTCGCTTTGAATTCTTCAGTATCGATTCAATGGTTTATTTTATTCGAATTTTGTAAAACTTTTCTTGTTCAATCATTACGATGCAATAGATTATGATTTGTCGTAAGCGTTCATTTTTTTTTTTGCATTCAAATGGATTGATATCTCGTTGCTTGTTACCTCATAAATAGTTAACCTGGTATGCTAATAAACGGTTCGAAAACTGGTTTTTGAAAAGCTCTTTGTGACATGACTACATCATAATCTGCGTTATATACGGTCTAGCGCAGTATCACGATAATTATAAAACGTCGGTATTGCTTTTATGTTAAGTAAACTTTGTATCGTGTAAAACGCAGGAAGATGGATAGGAAAACGATGTGATGGTGGGTATTAAATGGTGCAGGTTTAGCGTTTCTGCTTGCCTTCAAAACGTGTGTATATATGTTCTCATACTCGCCTGAAACTTTTTTATAAAATTCTGGGTTGAAGGCTAACTCGTCATATTTTTCAAGTTTTTCTCGTTTAGCAGAAAAGTCGCTGTGCAATTTTATATGTTGTTGGAAACTGTTGGTTGCTGTGGCAAGAGCCTGGTTTTTTCTGCCTAAGCTGCACAGCGTATGCAAAGAAAGAAATAGATTTTCAAAACCGTACTAGTCCGCTGTTGAGTAAAATGAAAATGCTTACTATTTTTTGCAAAAACTCAACCAACTGAAATGAAACCGGCGTAGAAATTATATTCCTTGTCAGCAATCAATTAACTGGAAGCATTTTGTCAATTATTTCCAGTGGATATTTTCAGGGATTTCTTTGTTTTAATTTTTAACGATCTCTGAAGGGAGGTTCGTCTGTCGTTTCGAGAGATTTTTACGAACAACGGCAAATCCAAGAACGAGCTCATTGAACGAACGAGGACGATGAGTGCGTCCTCTCTTGTTGAAGGGATCGGTGTTGAGGGTGAATCAACTCTCTCGTGAATTGAATTAATGAGACGCAACAGTGAAACCTTTACGTCGCGTTTTCACTCACAAGTGAGGGGCTGTAAATCGCTATAATAATACATATAAACATCTCTCTCAGCTGTAAAGCTTCTCCCACCTTCTAATTGCGTATACATAGACACGTCGTACCTATACCGTTTACCAATGAATATTTTTATTTGATGCCCCATTAGCGAACCGAGCGAATTTTCGCAAGTACGAATCAAGATTCTCTTTTCGCAACAAGGGACAAAACGATTTTTTTCAACAAAATATCCAATGGTTTTGTGACTCTGCAAAAGACTTTATTTTCTTCAGACCTCAGTACTTTCGTCACCATTTTATTACTACATTTATCTTTGAATCTACGGTGCAATGCCATAGTTTGTCACAGAATTATGTAAAATAGAAATTAGGGAATTACTGGTTTCGATTCGCATTTATTCGATTATTTATCCATTATTCTTCCTTCACTAATTTTGACGTTCACACGAAGATTCGAGAAAAAATTATGCAACAAATTCAATAATATGAAAGTAAATAATAATACTCATACCTGCAGATAAACACTTGTATTCCGTAACAGGAGAGATAATTTTTTTAAATTTCAACTAGGATCATTTAAACCATAAAACAACAACATACTTGAATGTTTTTTGCTCTTTTTGTGTACTGGCATTTTTAGTAAATATAATCATACTCAACAAATTTCATGACGTTTGATGTGCATCGATATAGCCTTGGCGTGAGGGGCAGGAGGAAGAGAGGAGGGGGGCAAAAAACTTGCACTACATACATTTTCCACTCGAAGTCGTATGTGATCATCGATCAAAAAACCTATGAATATTCATAGATCGCAGTGTGTACATGAGAACCTTCTGCTTCTCGTGTGTGTGTGAGTGCATGTGTGCCGATTCTGGGGGTACGAGCAATCAAGAGGAAGATTGTATGTGTAACAGTCCCACGACGATATATTCACATGTATTCGGTGATGGTAGAGGTAGAGGGAGTTATCGCAGGTTTTCGCATGAGTTATGGCAATAGCTGTGTGGAATAGTGAAGTAGGCGACTTGTGACATATGTGAGCATTTCTGTAAATGCAATTGCGGAAAATCGATTAATTATCGAGAGTGTTATACTTCTAGAAATCCTTGATCCTTGAGATCCTTGGAAATCATCGTCGTTTGTACTCATTCAGGAAGAATCTTTCGAAGGAAAATTCAAGGTATTTTTCCAAAATTATGAAACGCGATTAATGATCATGTTCCTATGACAAAAAATCCTAAACAATATGAGTAACAGCGGACTCGGACGATATAAAGAGACCTTTATTTTATTTAAATTCCATTCACACACTCGCTGCATACCCCTGACATTTGGTCGATGCAACGACGCTTTTTTTTGTGCTGAAACATTGCAACAACGTTGAATGTTCGAGCATATACTCTCGTTGGTAGAGACAAACGATTAACGCTTCGAAGCTGCTCTTGGGAAAAAGAAAAAAAAAACGAAAAAACACAGAAAAAAATTACAGCCATAGGACACTTCCGGGGGACGCTGCGCGGCAGTAGCTGACAGGAAGGAAACGCGAAATAAATATAGCAACGTGAACGGCCGCGCGCTCTCAGAGAGCAACGAGCGAGGCGGCGGGTGGAGAGAGAGAGAAAGAGAGAGAGAAATAGAGAGAAAGAAAGAGTGAACCACCGGCCATCGTGGCCACAGGCAACTGGAACTGGACGCCAGCCGGGCCAGAAAGATACATATTTTTAAATATTTTAGTCACGGCTCCGCAATCGCCCCGTCACGCAGCCTTGCCACCTTATACCAGGCTCCTACCTATTACGTACGTACTACTTAGTAGGGTACTACCTCGGTGGGTGGATATTAGCCACTGTACGTACAAACATAGTCACGATGTACGCAAATGGCCCTGGTTTTTCTCTAACCTTCTGTATTTTCCTTGCTTTAGTTTACCGAACAGCGCTTGCTCCTCTAAATTAACCTCATATA
The DNA here is from genome assembly GCA_013761285.1 of Campoletis sonorensis. Taxonomy (NCBI): domain Eukaryota; kingdom Metazoa; phylum Arthropoda; class Insecta; order Hymenoptera; family Ichneumonidae; genus Campoletis; species Campoletis sonorensis. Next base: position 5,987,730 of record JACEOJ010000079.1, read on the forward strand.
AATAAATGTACACATGAAATAAAACTCAAACGCTCGAACTTACAAACCAGTGAATTAATCATAGAAATCCCAACACGATAGGATTCGATGTTCTAAAATGCGTTGGAAAATGGAAAAAAGTCAGTAGCATTCATATTGAAAGATTGTTTCTTAAGTCACCAAATTATGCCGACAGCACGAAAAAA